>OY740721.1:11798077-11843090 GCA_963513945.1 Hydrotaea diabolus | reverse complement strand
GATCCAATATATAATTCCTCTAGATCTCCTCTGCCGGTATAATTTGGATTTAGTTTTTCAATATGATTCAGGATGTGCATTCTTTGTTTAAAGTATGATTCCAGAATTTGTAGCCTACACTCAACGGTTGTTGAATCAATGAATTTCCATCATTCTCTATTATCTGTTTTTAAGTTCGAGATGTTACGTTTTATAGAAGTTCGTTGACCCCTTATAGATGGAAATTTAGAGTTACGCGTACTGCTATAACCTGACTTCTCTTTTGGTTTATCGTTGGCACAATTATTATTGCCAAAACTATTAACAAAATGTGTGTGGGGACGTCACAAGAAGATGCAACAATGATCTCCAAACTATAGATAGGTTGTACAACTGTCTTTCAAACTCAAAACGAATCAGACATGTGTGTTTGATTGCTTAACAGATATTATTTATTCTTCGAAGCAAACAAGTTGTAAAACGTTTGAATGGTGATATAAAGAATTGTTCGATGCAATCAAGTTGTGATGTTTGATGGACGATATGGAGTATTGTTCGAAGCAAACAAGCTGTGACGTGTAAAGGGAGAAAGTTGTTTCATTAGAATTAGACGAAAGGTATTATACGAATTGAATTTTTTTCACAAGTAGCGTTGCAAAACCACAAAAGCTGTATGCTTTATTTAGAGCGAGTATGAATAATGGCAATATGAATATGCCAATATTACCACAAGCGAACGAAAACAATGATCAAAAAACGATAAATGAGGGTGTAGATCAAAAAGATTGATGCTTGACGACGAACATGTCTATTGATGTTGATAATGAAGAACGAAAATAAATGGAGTGATGAACTGACAGAGAAATGGGTACAAGCTTAGCCTTATGCTATTTTTACGATGATTGATGTGTGATGTATGTATCTAATAAGGCTAAAGACTCCAACGAAGGCGATGGCAGCTGGTTAAATTTCTAGAACAATGCAGGTAGCAAATAAAGCGACGGTCGGTTAGCAAAGCGGTGAACTCAAGCAAAGCAGCGAACTCCAGAAAAGCAGCGACGGCTACTTCCCAATGCAATGTGCTCCAACAGATGTAGGGGGTGATCAGCACAGCTAACGACAATGAATAATTTGACACGTACCACGACGTCAGCAGAGATGATACCACGATGTGTTTGCTAATTTTATTTAAATTGCAATTAAAGAAAGCTCCAATTTACAACATTACAATTATCCAATTGTTAATTTATTATATTTCAACTGAGGACTGGTGCCCTATCACGGTCGCCTAGTAATTTGTAGAAAGAAAAGAAAGTCGACAACAATTTGTGGTTGTTTCCTCTTAAATAGTTAAAAAGGTTACAATGCAAGGATTCAAGAATAGAGAGACCTTAGAAAACAACGTATATATAGTGCAATGTACCGTAAGCGGTAAACTAGTGATATCTATATTGGAGTAATTGAGTGAATACATTTTAGGTTACTTATAGTACACATAGAGAAATGTTAGTTAATTACTTAATATATTTTACTGCAGTTTTGCCCAAACATATATAACGATCATCTTGGAACCGATATAACGTTTGATAGCTTTCGGGACATATGCCGAGAGTGCTGGAAAAATAAACATGGATTTTTGGTTATAAATAAAGAAGACCAAATTCGTACTTTCATATTTAGTAATAAATCAACCTCTGATTCCAACAGACATCAATAAGTTGAACATTCCAGTTTAAACAAACCCCTACCGGTAGTAGTAAACAGCCCACCAGTTCAAATTAGCAGACTAACAGCTGATATTAACAGTCTACCAGTTAAAAGATATACACCAACCCGTTGAAATTAACAGCCTACGAGTTGAAAAATAAACACCCACCAGTTGAAATAAACAGCCCACAAGTTGAAATAAACTGCCTACCACTTGAAGTAAACAGAACTTCAGTTGAATAAACTGTCCAGCAGTTGAAATAAGCAACCTGTAAGCTTCCAACACGACATGGAAAAGAATTAATAAAGTCGAGAAAAATCTTAAATCGGAAATTTAATACCATAAAATTAGGGGAAGCGAAAAAAGTTATAATTTATCTAAAACTTTTTGGCCAGTGATAGAACAATTAAATCAATCATTAAAATTAACTAATGTGAAAAGACCTACAGCGACAACCCAGCAGGGTTTAAAATTCGAAAGCTGCACTCCGATAAAGAAATTTAAGGTAGATAATGATGACACCACCAATATAAAAACGGTTCAGGAGGATCTTGGAATTCCGAAGATGAAACAAATGATAATGATTTCTTTTCTCAATCAGATGAAATGAATCGGTTATTATCGATTTATCATTTCTTCTCAACGATAAAATACTTGATACAGCATATGGTCTACATAAAGACGAGAAAGGTGACTGGAAATTCGACAGTCAATTAAACGAAGATAAAATTATTATCGGAAATAATTCGTGGGCGTATACACCAGGTTTATTTGAACTTATTTTTCATAAAACTCCTAAGAAATATGACAAATTCAAACCTGATATACACAAAAGATTTTGATAAATACTAATCCAAATAAATGAAATTATGATGCAAACAACCAAATTTAAGGAAACGAAAGATGTAAGTATAAAAAACTTATAAAAAGACTCTTTGAAAATACTCACACGGGTAAAGGCTTACTGACTGTTAATCGTAAAAAGCCTTACTATATATACTGTGACGACCCTAACGAGTTAGTGGAACGTCAGAAACTTTGGTTGGCTTCACAGAGCGCTGGTAATACTAATCATAGTAATGAAATAGTATTCATAATTGAAAACTGGGGAAAGCTGATATAACGAAAAATCTATAAAGCGCAACATAAGCGTCGACAAGTTCGGCCACTTTTCTTATAAAAGTTCTGTTATATTAAGGAGCAATGTTACGGAAGTATTTGGAATTACTATGAATTGGAATAATAACATCGATATCCAAAATAAAAAAATTGGAACCTTATTCCGCAGAAACCGATGCAGTCAACAAAGTTTACTTACAAACACATATCCTCGATTCAAAAGATATATGTGACGCGTAAAATAGAAAGGTAAAAACCAGTTTTGTTCAGGAGAGCCATTTCAAAGATTTAAATACGTGTATCTTTGGTGTACCATCACTTTCATAAGACGCGCATATCTCTGGGAGGGGAGCACTTTTGGGGCATGGGATAGGTCTCATTCGATGCTCAAATGTTGTCCACATCAAAAAAAAAGTGAAAATTGATTTTTTACCCTTAGGTCCCTTTTTCTATGCGCTGTCACCTATTAAGAAGCGAATTTGACAAGAAAATAAATAATGTCAGAGAAGAAATAGCAAACTTGAATAAGAATCTGGAAGATATTTTTAAGATATACATCCAACGATTTAGAATTTATTTATTTTTACCATTATCAAAATGGAAAGAAGATTAATAGTAAACGAACTGCCTGCCCAAGCAAGAACATTTTTTAGCGACGAAGAGTGGCAATGAATTATGGCCAGCTGACTTAGTTGAAATGGGAAATTATTCAAAACTATATAAAGAATAAAATTATTTGTTAACTGTTATTAACACTTTTCCAAAATTGGCTTGGGTATGAGCAACTATATTAAAAAATGATACTGATGTAACTACTGCATTTCAAAGAATGTTAAACTTAGGACGTATACCCAACAATTTACAGACTGATGATAGGAAAGAATTTTCTAATAAACAATTTAAACAACTTATGAAAACACCTTCAATCACTTATTATTCAACATACAGTGTAATCCTGGCTTTAATTGTTGAACTTTTGAACAGAACGCTAAAGAGTAGATGTGGAAAGAATTTATACCGTTCGTATAATGACTATAAAAAGTTGGTGGAAACTTATAACAGCAAAGTACAGAGAACAATCAAATTGTTTGAGAACGAAAACAAGTAACTGAATACCGTATTTAATCGCCTAAAAATATACATACCTTCTAAATTTCATTTGGCAAATTATGTCCGTATAAGTAAATTTAAACACATTTTTGGAAAAGGATATACACCCAATTGGACTTCAGAAATATTTAAAAAAAAGAGCTATCCAAAACACAAACCCAGTAACGTGTCTTCTAGAAGACTATCAATGTAACCCAATCGAAGGCGGTTTCTACAAGGAAGAGCTTATACGTACTCGTTTTCCAACACACATATATTGTAGAAAAAGTATTGAACGCTAATGGTTCTAGAGTACATCTTAAATGGTTGGGCTTCTCGAATCATCATAATTCATGGATTAACAAAAATTAAATTAATATTTTCAATAAGTTAAAAAAAATGAATAAAACTACTAAAACAAAACATTTTTTTTTCATTTGATATTTAACTTTCATTAGCAGTATTAACTGCTAATTATTTTTCACCCTATTGAATTAACAGGGGAATATGAAGCATGTTTGATAGATTTTCGTTCACACAACTCAATTCCAAACATTGATTTTAATGATTATTTATTTCATATTGGTGATATGGTGATAGAATTACCGATAGGTTCCTATGAACTAACTGCCATAGTGAAAACTATAAAGACAGCATATAAAAAGCAAAATGAAAACAGAAAAATCAAGATAAAAGCAAATAATAATACATTGCAAATTGAAATATTTCCTCACATGACACGATTAATTTTAATACAGATCGTTCTATAGGAACTCTGTTTGGATTTTGTTGAAGAATATTTATATCGAATACAAGAAATATTTCTTAGTTTCCCGTCAACATTTTAAAAGTAAATGCCGTATAAATACAGTGTAATATAACAACGGCGCTTACATAAATAATTTAACTACGCATACCATTCATCAATTTGCAATTAACGTTCATCCAGGATATCAATTGGATTAAATCCTAGAAATCTTAATTATTTGCCAGTAAACGTCGAAGAAATAAGTGGTTTGTAAGTGGTACAGTTTGGATTGTTGATCAAGAAACACGATTAATTAATTTTCGCGAGGAAGAAATAAAACTTCGACTTCATCTTAGACCAATATCAAAATGATTATTTATAATAAATATACTAATACAAAGAAAGACCTAAATATTCTGATTCAAGCAAGCAGAAATCTTTAAAACTACATTTAAGAACATATTGTCTGAATTACTCCACGTCACTGATAACCCCCCTTTCAGATGAAAGCATAATAAAAAAGGAATATCACAGCTATATTCCATATATACAATCATTTACGTATAATGATGAAATTAAAATCACAATTCAAAATGAAAACTTATATGTTCTACCGAGTGAAAGATATCAGTATATTGAAGAAAATGCGATACTATCGGGAGTCCAGTGCCAAGAGACATTTTTCCATCACGAAGAAGATCGAAAAATATTTCACAACTTAAAAGTAAATCGATTCGCTGTGCAAATAAAACTAAGGGACGACAATATCTATCCCCTCTGGTATATTCCAATCAACAATATTTATACTTTCAGCAGGTTGGAATGTTGAAGTTGATTTGGTAAAAAAAATCGGATGTCCATTCAAGATGCGCTAAAGGTAGAATATTTCGGCGATAAGTTCGTGTAAGAAGAGTCGCATTTGTTGTCAAGTGGACAGATGAAAATGTTGTTGGTTTCGACGATAGGGTGGATGATTCAGTTTTCTTTGTTGCGAAGTAGATGTTTAAGGATGGAAACGATGCATTCGACGATAAGTTGCTAGGTATACTGGAACCAGGAGTTGTTCTTGTTTCGCTTGATGACCGCGAGTACGGTTTGTGCACGTTGGCATTTACTGCAACGTGAAGGGCATTTTGCAACTATATGCCCTTTTTGAAGGCAATTTAAACATAAATGTGCATATTTTTCAAAATCGAAACGGTGCAATTCGGCAACGATAAATATGATGTACAACTTCCCACATAATGATCTTTACTTTGACAGTATTCGCATAAACTGTTCGAAACTACTAGGGATGTCCGATTACCATTTGATTTCGTCCTTGATTCACCATCTTGATATTGCGGAACACCTGTGTTACAAGTTTCCAAGAGTTGATATCAACAGCTTATGCGAAAGGGTAAACAACGAATTAACTAATTCTATAAAAATCAACGACTTATTGTCGTAACTCACATTCAAACGGTTTAACACTTTCTCATAATTAGATTCCGAAACTTGGAATGGCTCAAATACAGCCAGATCATGGCCGCAAAACAATTAATTAAATAATTGAACTTGTCAATAACAGGAATGGTAGTATCTTCATGTACCAATGTGTTAAACGTAGTTATGAAACAGGTATATTCAGAAATTTTGGAAGTTTTAATTGTGGCAGTCTATGATGGTGTAATATTACCTGAGATGTTGAATTCAAAAAACTTTGGCCAACTTCGCTTGGACGACGATTTTTATCTAAATGCTTCATAATTGCCGATTTTGATCCAATATATAATTCCTCTAGATCTCCTCTGCCGGTATAATTTGGATTTAGTTTTTCAATATGATTCAGGATGTGCATTCTTTGTTTAAAGTATGATTCCAGAATTTGTAGCCTACACTCAACGGTTGTTGAATCAATGAATTTCCATCATTCTCTATTATCTGTTTTTAAGTTCGAGATGTTACGTTTTATAGAAGTTCGTTGACCCCTTATAGATGGAAATTTAGAGTTACGCGTACTGCTATAACCTGACTTCTCTTTTGGTTTATCGTTGGCACAATTATTATTGCCAAAACTATTAACAAAATGTGTGTGGGGACGTCACAAGAAGATGCAACAATGATCTCCAAACTATAGATAGGTTGTACAACTGTCTTTCAAACTCAAAACGAATCAGACATGTGTGTTTGATTGCTTAACAGATATTATTTATTCTTCGAAGCAAACAAGTTGTAAAACGTTTGAATGGTGATATAAAGAATTGTTCGATGCAATCAAGTTGTGATGTTTGATGGACGATATGGAGTATTGTTCGAAGCAAACAAGCTGTGACGTGTAAAGGGAGAAAGTTGTTTCATTAGAATTAGACGAAAGGTATTATACGAATTGAATTTTTTTCACAAGTAGCGTTGCAAAACCACAAAAGCTGTATGCTTTATTTAGAGCGAGTATGAATAATGGCAATATGAATATGCCAATATTACCACAAGCGAACGAAAACAATGATCAAAAAACGATAAATGAGGGTGTAGATCAAAAAGATTGATGCTTGACGACGAACATGTCTATTGATGTTGATAATGAAGAACGAAAATAAATGGAGTGATGAACTGACAGAGAAATGGGTACAAGCTTAGCCTTATGCTATTTTTACGATGATTGATGTGTGATGTATGTATCTAATAAGGCTAAAGACTCCAACGAAGGCGATGGCAGCTGGTTAAATTTCTAGAACAATGCAGGTAGCAAATAAAGCGACGGTCGGTTAGCAAAGCGGTGAACTCAAGCAAAGCAGCGAACTCCAGAAAAGCAGCGACGGCTACTTCCCAATGCAATGTGCTCCAACAGATGTAGGGGGTGATCAGCACAGCTAACGACAATGAATAATTTGACAAGTACCACGACGTCAGCAGAGATGATACCACGATGTGTTTGCTAATTTTATTTAAATTGCAATTAAAGAAAGCTCCAATTTACAACATTACAATTATCCAATTGTTAATTTATTTTATTTCAACTGAGGACTGGTGCCCTATCACGGTCGCCTAGTAATTTGTAGAAAGAAAAGAAAGACGACAACAATTTTTGGTTGTTTCCACTTAAATAGTTAAGCGACGGTCGGTTAGCAAAGCGGTGAACTCAAGCAAAGCAGCGAACTCCAGAAAAGCAGCGACGGCTACTTCCCAATGCAATGTGCTCCAACAGATGTAGGGGGTGATCAGCACAGCTAACGACAATGAATAATTTGACAAGTACCACGACGTCAGCAGAGATGATACCACGATGTGTTTGCTAATTTTATTTAAATTGCAATTAAAGAAAGCTCCAATTTACAACATTACAATTATCCAATTGTTAATTTATTTTATTTCAACTGAGGCTGGTGCCCTATCACGGTCGCCTAGTAATTTGTAGAAAGAAAAGAAAGACGACAACAATTTTTGGTTGTTTCCACTTAAATAGTTAAAAGGTTACAATGCAAGGATTCAAGAATAGAGAGACCTTAGAAAACAACGTATATATAGTGCAATGTACCGTAAGCGGTAAACTAGTGATATCTATATTGGAGTAATTGAGTGAATACATTTTAGGTTACTTATAGTACACATAGAGAAATGTTAGTTAATTACTTAATATATTTTACTGCAGTTTTGCCCAAACATATATAACGATCATCTTGGAACCGATATGACGTTTGATAGCTTTCGGGACATATGCCGAGAGTGCTGGAAAAATAAACATGGATTTTTGGTTATAAATAAAGAAGACCAAATTCGTACTTTCATATTTAGTAATAAATCAACCTCTGATTCCAACAGACATCAATAAGTTGAACAGTCCAGTTTAAACAAACCCCTACCGGTAGTAGTAAACAGCCCACCAGTTCAAATTAGCAGACTAACAGTTGATATTAACAGTCTACCAGTTAAAATATATACACCAACCAGTTGAAATTAACAGCCTACGAGTTGAAAAATAAACACCTACCAGTTGAAATAAACAGCCCACAAGTTGAAATAAACTGCCTACCACTTGAAGTAAACAGAACTTCAGTTGAATAAACTGTCCAGCAGTTGAAATAAGCAACCTGTAAGCTTCCAACACGACATGGAAAATACCCTTCTAAAAGAATTAATAAAGTCGAGAAAAATCTTAAATCGGAAATTTAATACCATAAAATTAGGGGAAGCGAAAAAAGTTATAATTTATCTAAAACTTTTTGGCCAGTGATAGAACAATTAAATCAATCATTAAAATTAACTAATGTGAAAAGACCTACAGCGACAACCCAGCAGGGTTTAAAATTCGATAGCTGCACTCCGATAAGAAATTTAAGGTAGATAATGATGACACCACCAATATAAAAACGGTTCAGGAGGATCTTGAAATTCCGAAGATGAAACAAATGATAATGATTTATTTTCTCAATCAGGTGAAATGAATCGGTTATTATCGATTTATCAGTTCTTCTCAACGATAAAATTGATACAGCATATGGTCTACATAAAGACGAGAAAGGTGACTGGAAATTCGACAGTCAATTAAACGAAGATAAAATTATTATCGGAAATAATTCGTGGGCGTATACACCAGGTTTATTTGAACTTATTTTTCATATAACTCCTAAGAAATATGACAAATTCAAACCTGATATACACAAAAAATTTTGATAAATACTAATCCAAATAAATGAAATTATGATGCAAACAACCAAATTTAAGGAAACCAAAGATGTAAGTATAAAAAACTTATAAAAAGACTCTTTGAAAATACTCACACGGGCAAAGGCTTACTGACTGTTAATCGTAAAAAGCCTTACTATATATACTGTGACGACCCTAACGAGTTAGTGGAACGTCAGAAACTTTGGTTGGCTTCACAGAGCGCTGGTAATACTAATCATAGTAATGAAATAGTATTCATAATTGAAAACTGGGGAAAGCTGATATAACGAAAAATCTATAAAGCGCAATATAAGCGTCGACAAGTTCGGCCACTTTTCTTATAAAAGTTCTGTTATATTACGGAGCAATGTTACGGAAGTATTTGGAATTACTATAAATTGGAATAATAACATCGATATCCAAAATAAAAAAATTGGAACCTCATTCCGCAGAAACCGATGCAGTCAACAAAGTTTACTTACAAACACATATCCTCGACACAAAAGATATATTAAGAAACGAATTTGAAAAGAAAATAAATAATGACAGCGAAGAAATAGCAAACTTGAATAAGAATCTGGAAGATATTATTAAGATATACATCCAACGATTAAAAATTTATTTATTTTTACCATTATAAAAATGGAAAGAAGATCAATAGTAAACGAACTGTTATTAACAATTTTTCGATATGCTTGGGTATAAGCAACTGTATTTAAAAATGATACTGATGTAACTGTGGATTTCAAAGAATATTAAACTTAGGACGTATACCCAACAATTTAAAAAATTTTAACAAAATGGCAAAGTGACATTGATTTTCGTGGCTACACACTACTTTTATCATGATTTCGGGTCCGTGACAACCCTCTTCAGAAAGCCTTGCTGCAATTGGTGAAAGTAAAACCGAACTCTATAAGGCCAGGCTCTCCCCAAACGAATGAACCTTCTAATAAAAAATTTGAACAACTTATGAAGACGCATTCAATCTAGTAATTGACAGCGTAATCCTGGCTTTAATTGTTGAACGTTTGAACAGAACGCTAAAGAGTAGATGTGGAAAGAATTTATATCGTTAATGACTATAAAAAGTTGGTGGAAACTTATAACAGCAAAGTACACAGAACAAACAAAATGGTTGAGAACGAAAACAAGTTGCTGAATACCGTAAATAATCGCCTAAAAACAAACATACCTTCTACATTTTATTTGGCAAATTATGTCCGTATAAGTAAATTTAAACACATTTTTAAAAAAGGATATACACCCAATTGGCCTTCAGAAATATTTAAAAAAAGAGCTATCCAAAACACAAACCCAGTACCGTGTCTTCTAGAAGACTATCAATGTAACCCAATCGAAGGCGGTTTCTACAAGGAAGAGCTTACGTAGAAGCTCGTTTTCCAACACACGTATCTTGTAGAAAAAGTATTGAACGCTAATGGTTCTAGAGTGTATGTTAAATGGTTGGGCTTCTCGAATCATCATAATTCATGGATTAACAAAAATTAAATTAGTATTTTCAATAAGTTAAAAAAATGAATAGAACTACTAAAACAAAACATTTTTTTTCATTTGATATTTAACTTTCATTAGCAGTATTAACTGCTAATTATTTTTCCCCCTATTGAATTAACAGGGGAATATGAAGCATGTTTGATAGATTTTCGTTCACACAACTCAATTCCAAACATTGATTATAATGATAATTTATTTCATATTGGTGATATGGTAATTGAATTACAGATAGGTACTAACTGACAAAGTGAAAACTATAAAGACAGCATATAAAAAGCAAAATGAAAACAAAACAATCAAGATAAAAACAAATAATAATACATTGCAAATTAAAATGATTCCTCACATGGCACGTTTAATTTAATAAAGATCGTTCTATAGGAACTCTGTTTGGATTTGGTGAAGAATATTTTTATCGAATACAAGAAATATTTCTTAGTTTCCCGGCAACATTTTAAAAATAAATACAGAGTAATATAGCAACGGTGCTTACGATACATAAATAATTTAACTACGCATACCATTAATCAATTTGTAATTAACGTTTATCCAGGATATAAATTGGATTAAACACCTAGAAATAAATAAATAATATTTGCCAGTAAACGTCGAAAAAATAAGTGCTCTAAAAGTTTGGATTGTTGATCAAAAAGCACGATTAATTAATTTTTGCGAGGAAGAAATCAAACTTCGACTTCACCTTAGACCAATATCAAAATGATTATTTAAAATAAATATACTAATATAAAGAAAGACCTAAATATTCCGAATCAAGCAAGCTGAAATCTTTAAAACTACATTAAAGAACATATTGTGTGAATTACTTCACGTCACTGATAACCCCCTTTCAGGTAAATGCATAGTAAAACAGGAATATCATAGCTATATTCCATATATACAATCATTTACACATAATGATGAAATTAAATTAACAATTCAAAACTTATATGTTCTACCGAGTGAAAGTTATCTGTATATTGAAGAAAATGTGATACTATCGGGTGGTGCCAAATCTTCGAATGTACGTCTTCGAAATATAAGTAATTAAGTAGCGCAAATGTTTGATGAAATACGCTATGTAATTAATGAAATCGACAGAATACAAAATCTGGGAATATCAAGCACAATAAAAAATTTTGTCTTCCGAAACGAATTTGAAAGCAATATGATGAAGAATGCTAGATGGAATATTGGCGACGATATATCGGCGGAGTCTTTAAACTTTTACATTGTTGTTGGGTTTCGCTGAAGTCTCTAAAAAGGCTATATTAAACTGCACGAACGATCTCATTCTACTACGAAGCTCAA
The DNA here is from genome assembly GCA_963513945.1 of Hydrotaea diabolus. Lineage (NCBI taxonomy): Eukaryota > Metazoa > Arthropoda > Insecta > Diptera > Muscidae > Hydrotaea > Hydrotaea diabolus. The sequence goes on along the minus strand of OY740721.1, from coordinate 11,830,974 downwards.
GTAAGGCCAATGTTTGTTATTTAACTGATAAAAACGAAAATTTTAACTTACCTATAACAAGTTTAACATGGAGAATCCTTCACATACATCTCTCCGATTCCTCTATTATTATATAACTATTGACGTCAAAAATGAGTTTGAAACAAAAAAATCAACATTGGTAGGTATATTTTAATTATTTATATTACAATCTTTTTCGAAATGTCCCCATGCGTATGTTTTAGTTTTATTACTTTTAACTTCGTATTGTTTCTATATGACTTTCAACTATTTTAATTATCCTATTTGTATTAATATTATAATGTAAAGACTTGAAAGTAAGCATAGTATCACAAAACTTTATTTCATTAAATAAATTTTTTTTAAAATTTGAAATCGTATATTTCGATATTAAACATTTTTTAACTTCTTTCGAATTTTTATCTCATCACCATTAACTACGATAAACGAGTAAATTTTTCGACCCAACCTAAAATTCCTTCATAACGATTCCAAAGTTTTGGTCCTTCATCATACCTAATTCTTTTTTATTCCTTCTTGGAATGCCAAACAGTTTGTCTTCCAGGTTATCAGAAGTATCAAATCTGTTATATTACGGAGCAATGTTACGGAAGTATTTGGAATTACTATAAATTGGAATAATAACATCGATATCCAAAATAAAAAAATTGGAACCTCATTCCGCAGAAACCGATGCAGTCAACAAAGTTTACTTACAAACACATATCCTCGACACAAAAGATATATTAAGAAACGAATTTGAAAAGAAAATAAATAATGACAGCGAAGAAATAGCAAACTTGAATAAGAATCTGGAAGATATTATTAAGATATACATCCAACGATTAAAAATTTATTTATTTTTACCATTATAAAAATGGAAAGAAGATCAATAGTAAACGAACTGTTATTAACAATTTTTCGATATGCTTGGGTATAAGCAACTGTATTTAAAAATGATACTGATGTAACTGTGGATTTCAAAGAATATTAAACTTAGGACGTATACCCAACAATTTAAAAAATTTTAACAAAATGGCAAAGTGACATTGATTTTCGTGGCTACACACTACTTTTATCATGATTTCGGGTCCGTGACAACCCTCTTCAGAAAGCCTTGCTGCAATTGGTGAAAGTAAAACCGAACTCTATAAGGCCAGGCTCTCCCCAAACGAATGAACCTTCTAATAAAAAATTTGAACAACTTATGAAGACACATTCAATCTAGTAATTGACAGCGTAATCCTGGCTTTAATTGTTGAACGTTTGAACAGAACGCTAAAGAGTAGATGTGGAAAGAATTTATATCGTTAATGACTATAAAAAGTTGGTGGAAACTTATAACAGCAAAGTACACAGAACAAACAAAATGGTTGAGAACGAAAACAAGTTGCTGAATACCGTAAATAATCGCCTAAAAACAAACATACCTTCTACATTTTATTTGGCAAATTATGTCCGTATAAGTAAATTTAAACACATTTTTAAAAAAGGATATACACCCAATTGGCCTTCAGAAATATTTAAAAAAAGAGCTATCCAAAACACAAACCCAGTACCGTGTCTTCTAGAAGACTATCAATGTAACCCAATCGAAGGCGGTTTCTACAAGGAAGAGCTTACGTAGAAGCTCGTTTTCCAACACACGTATCTTGTAGAAAAAGTATTGAACGCTAATGGTTCTAGAGTGTATGTTAAATGGTTGGGCTTCTCGAATCATCATAATTCATGGATTAACAAAAATTAAATTAGTATTTTCAATAAGTTAAAAAAATGAATAGAACTACTAAAACAAAACATTTTTTTTCATTTGATATTTAACTTTCATTAGCAGTATTAACTGCTAATTATTTTTCCCCCTATTGAATTAACAGGGGAATATGAAGCATGTTTGATAGATTTTCGTTCACACAACTCAATTCCAAACATTGATTATAATGATAATTTATTTCATATTGGTGATATGGTAATTGAATTACAGATAGGTACTAACTGACAAAGTGAAAACTATAAAGACAGCATATAAAAAGCAAAATGAAAACAAAACAATCAAGATAAAAACAAATAATAATACATTGCAAATTAAAATGATTCCTCACATGGCACGTTTAATTTAATAAAGATCGTTCTATAGGAACTCTGTTTGGATTTGGTGAAGAATATTTTTATCGAATACAAGAAATATTTCTTAGTTTCCCGGCAACATTTTAAAAATAAATACAGAGTAATATAGCAACGGTGCTTACGATACATAAATAATTTAACTACGCATACCATTAATCAATTTGTAATTAACGTTTATCCAGGATATAAATTGGATTAAACACCTAGAAATAAATAAATAATATTTGCCAGTAAACGTCGAAAAAATAAGTGCTCTAAAAGTTTGGATTGTTGATCAAAAAGCACGATTAATTAATTTTTGCGAGGAAGAAATCAAACTTCGACTTCACCTTAGACCAATATCAAAATGATTATTTAAAATAAATATACTAATATAAAGAAAGACCTAAATATTCCGAATCAAGCAAGCTGAAATCTTTAAAAATACATTAAAGAACATATTGTGTGAATTACTTCACGTCACTGATAACCCCCTTTCAGGTAAATGCATAGTAAAACAGGAATATCATAGCTATATTCCATATATACAATCATTTACACATAATGATGAAATTAAATTAACAATTCAAAACTTATATGTTCTACCGAGTGAAAGTTATCTGTATATTGAAGAAAATGTGATACTATCGGGTGGTGCCAAATCTTCGAATGTACGTCTTCGAAATATAAGTAATTAAGTAGCGCAAATGTTTGATGAAATACGCTATGTAATTAATGAAATCGACAGAATACAAAATCTGGGAATATCAAGCACAATAAAAAATTTTGTCTTCCGAAACGAATTTGAAAGCAATATGATGAAGAATGCTAGATGGAATATTGGCGACGATATATCGGCGGAGTCTTTAAACTTTTACATTGTTGTTGGGTTTCGCTGAAGTCTCTAAAAAGGCTATATTAAACTGCACGAACGATCTCATTCTACTACGAAGCTCAAGTAAGGCCAATGTTTGTTATTTAACTGATAAAAACGAAAATTTTAACTTACCTATAACAAGTTTAACATGGAGAATCCTTCACATACATCTCTCCGATTCCTCTATTATTATATAACTATTGACGTCAAAAATGAGTTTGAAACAAAAAAAATCAACATTGGTAGGTATATTTTAATTATTTATATTACAATCTTTTTCGAAATGTCCCCATGCGTATGTTTTAGTTTTATTACTTTTAACTTCGTATTGTTTCTATATGACTTTCAACTATTTTAATTATCCTATTTGTATTAATATTATAATGTAAAGACTTGAAAGTAAGCATAGTATCACAAAACTTTATTTCATTAAATAAATTTTTTTTAAAATTTGAAATCGTATATTTCGATATTAAACATTTTTTAACTTCTTTCGAATTTTTATCTCATCACCATTAACTACGATAAACGAGTAAATTTTTCGACCCAACCTAAAATTCCTTCATAACGATTCCAAAGTTTTGGTCCTTCATCATACCTTATTCTTTTTTATTCCTTCTTGGAATGCCAAACAGTTTGTCTTCCAGGTTATCAGAAGTATCAAATCTTAGATCTATATCGTTCTTTATTTATCGTAGAAATTATTTGATTCAATGGTATATATGAATGAATCAGTATCCATATAATTTAAACTAGTCAAATTTTAGTTGCATATATCGAAAATGAAAAGCATACATTTTCCATTTATATAATTCTAAAACTCAGAATCCTAAATAATCCTTTATATCCATCTATTCATTTGTACTGGCCAAATATTATCGGAAAACTGCGAAATGCTATGGAAGTTGGGTCCTTCATTCCGCTTGCCAACGTTCTCCATGGCTTCACCGCAAACAGCACTGTTAAGTTATTTAAAAGAAATTTCAAACGTATTTTTGGCATAAAAATAAATAGGCTAATTAAAATAGTTGAAAGTCATATAGAAATAAAACGAGAAGTAAAAAATAATAAAACTAAAACATACGCATGGGGACATTTCGAAAAAGATTGTAATATAAATAATTAAAATATACCTACCAATGTTGATTTTTTTTTGTTTCAAACTCATTTTTGACGTCAATAGTTATATAATAATAGAGGAATCGGAGAGATGTATGTGAAGGATTCTCCATGTTAAACTTGTTATAGGTAAGTTAAAATTTTCGTTTTTATCAGTTCAATAACAAATATTGGCCTTACTTGAGCTTCGTAGTAGAATGTGTTCGTTCGTTCGTACAGTTTAATATAGCCTTTTTAGAGACTTCAGCGAAACCCAACAACAATGTAAAAGTTTAAAGACTCCGCCGATATATCGTCGCCAATATTCCATCTAGCATTCTTCATCATATTGCTTTCAAATTCGTTTCGGAAGACAAAATTTTTTATTGTGCTTGATATTCCCAGATTTTGTATTCTGTCGATTTCCATTAATTACATAGCGTATTTCATCAAACATTTGCGCTACTTAATTACTTATATTTCGAAGACGTACATTCGAAGATTTGGCACCACCCGATAGTATCACATTTTCTTCAATATACAGATAACTTTCACTCGGTAGAACATATAAGTTTTGAATTGTTAATTTAATTTCATCATTATGTGTAAATGATTGTATATATGGAATATAGCTATGATATTCCTGTTTTACTATGCATTTACCTGAAAGGGGGTTATCAGTGACGTGAAGTAATTCACACAATATGTTCTTTAATGTAGTTTTAAAGATTTCAGCTTGCTTGATTCGGAATATTTAGGTCTTTCTTTGTATTAGTATATTTATTTTAAATAATCATTTTGATATATATATATATATATATATATATATATATATATATATATATATATATATATATATATATATATATATATATATATATATATATATATATATATATATATATATATATATATATATATATATATATATATATATATATCCCATTGACAAAACATTAAATATTGAGAGGGTTTGGCTTGAACAAAATCAGGTAAATCTTTATTATTTGCCTTCAAATACCTGTTACTACATAGCGATATACCCCCTTCCTTACGAAATGCGTAAACATGTTTGTTAATAGGTCTAACTCAACTTTTATGGTGTAAAGCATTGCATCCTACGATAGACCAGGAGCCGTATAGTTCTGACTTGGATCCAGTTTGTAAATAGCATTACATAACTTTCTGATATATCTGTTAAAATATATCTGTTAGGAGAAGTACATCCGTTTTAAACACAATTCAATATAATCACGCAAATGTTTACAACCAAATGTGTTGCAAACTTGAACAGCGTAATTATAATCAACGGCGGTGCATTCTTTATTATAGATCTTATTATTGATCAGTTTCAGCTTTCCGCGCGCGAAGAGAACGGTCGTTAAAGAACTCCTCTCGGAAATTAATTCTATTAAAATAAGCAGGGAAAGTGCAAAAATAAACTTAATTGCCGGGAAAATATTTATCTGAAATTGTTTGAATTCATTATAGGTATTAACTTGTAAGGAATTCAAGCAGTTTTTTGACTAAATAAAATTTTAGGTAAACCAACATATCCAGTTGTGAAAGAAACAGTGAAACAAAACAACCAAAATAAAGAAGGCACACACACAGCTAAACAAACTCATAGCTTGATGAGCCATCGCCTCACTCAAGAGTTAGAACAACGCAGACACTCTTTCTGCAGTGTAAGTTCGTGGACTGCATACTTCGCGATAAATGTAGATGTAAACAATGGAATGAGCTAACGTCACTAAGACAAAAAACTCTCACACCCGGCAGTGCTGGTAACAATAATGTTAACAAAAAAGGTGTAAGCATAGCGAACATAGAAATAACTCAGGAAAACATCGACAAACCATTAAAGGCGGTACAGATAGGCAGGATCGCTACATTACTATAAAGCGTAACTCCAGCCCTGCCAAAGGTAACACAAACAAAAAATTGCAAAATTGTAAACGGTGAACAACCACCAACGTCCGCCACGGGTAACAACCTGTTTGCATTGCTGAGCGAAGAAGAACCTCAATCTTCTACCTCGGCAAATGAGGCAACTTCAATGCCGCCCCAAATATTCCTACGTGAGAGTAACTCAAAAGAGCTACTGCCACTAAAGAAAGGGATCATTAACGAAACAAAAATGCAGGCATACATCGAAACTGGCTTTTGCGCTATTTCTAGTTATTTTAACGATAGAAATAAAAATGTTTAAACGTTCTAACCAATAAAAAGGTTCCCCGACCAATGTTCAAGGTCGAACTTCAAGCTGACTCGGGGAAACTAAAGAAAAATTAAGTTCATCCTATATACAAACTTCAATATTTGTTATATAGAAGAATAACGGTTGAAGAACCTCACAAAAGAAATGGTCCCGTTCAATGCTAAAATTGTCAGGAGCATGGGCACACAAAATCGTACTGCACTTTGCCAACCGTTTGTGTTCGTCTCCGTCTGCAAAGTCAAATCGCAGGAACAGAAAAAGTGCAGTTATTGCGGAGAACAACATACCGCAAACTACAGAGGTTGTAGGGTTTACAAAGAACTTAAGCAAAAACTAGAAGAGAAGCTTAAACTCATTTCTAACCGAAAAGCGCCGAACCCTATAATCGGCAGCCAACAGACTCCAGTTTACTCTAGCGACGGAAACGGTACTACAAACTGTATAATATACGCGAATGTTCTAAGGGCGCATACACCTAATGCCCCAGTGCAACAACTTGGTAACGCTGAATCAATGATTCAACAACTGGTACAGACTATAAACATGTTCATGTCAACTATGCAATCAATGATGCAAGAATTCATGCGTAACCAGAATCAATTAATTCAAATTCTAGTTTTCTTACCATTTTAGCAATATATTTCCCTCCGCGGTTCGCGATATCAGAGATATGCTTCTAAACTTTTTTAATGGTCTCGGATGCAACTTTATTGCTGCTGGTGACTACAATGCCAAACATACGCACTGGGGATTCTATTTAGCAAACCCTAGGGAAAACCAGCTGTATAAATGACAAATATCTCCCAGTCAACTTACATATTGGCCTTCTGATATTAACAAAAAGCCTGACTTGATAGACTTCGGTATAATAAGAGGAGTTAGTGAATCTAACTTATCTGCTAGTACCTGTCAAGACTTATCATCAGACCACTCACCAGTTATATTTCTTCTTCACGAGAAAACAGTACTTGTAGACGAGCCACTATGGCTTACTTCATACACAACTAACTGGTTAAAATACAGGAGGTACATTAGGAGTCATTTACACTCGATTCAACTAATTTCTTACGCTAAAGAGATCGATAAGAACGTATCCAACTTGAACGTGATCCTGGAACAGGCGGCCATTCACGATACACACAGACAAATAAAAGCGACAAATAGTTAAAATACTTACACTAACCGGCAAATAGAGCACCTTGTAAGTGAAAAAAGACATGCTTGTTTTATTGAGAGTTTAACTCCGACAGCTTCAACCAAATTCTCATTATGGAAAACATTAAGAAATTCTAGTATGCCCATCGAAATGCAATTTCCAATACGCGACGCAAATGGCGAGTTGGCAATATCGGAAGAGGAAAAGCCAATGTTTTTGCAAACCATCTGTCCCAGGTATTTCGCCCAAATCTGCAAGTAGCAACCTCCTTCTACCTGATGATAAAATGTCTGCCGTAATTCCATTGTTTATTAACGCAAATGAAATTCTGAATGTCATAAAAGAAAACGTGAAATCAGGTAAAGCACCATCGAGCAAGTAAACCGTCTAACCCAAGCAATTGAAAAATCATTTGTACGGCGAAATTATTGCTGCGCCGTATTTCTGGATGTTGCTCAAGCATTTGACAAAGTCTGGCACTTTGGCTTGACCTACAAAATTTGCAGATACTTACCAGCAATTACGCATCGAATTCTTGAGTCTTACCTAGAAAACTGCAGATTCAGAGTCAAATGGGGGCAACACGTCACCGATGTCAGCGAAATACCAGCAGGTGTGCCCCAGGGAAGTGTCCAGGGGCCTCTCCTTTACCTTCTGTTTAACGTAGATATCCCTACCAGCCAAAACGTGCTAACATCCACTTTTGCCGATGATACCGCTATAATGGCAGCACAAAAAAGCAGGATATTGCATCTATGAATCTAGGTGTACATCTCAGACGCGTACAATCTTGGCTCTCTGACTGGAGAATAAAAGTCAATGAGGCTAAATGCACACAGGTAACTTTCACATTGAATTTTAGCACTTGCCCGACATTAAAACTAACCAATATCCCTTTTTCTCAATCTGATCATGTTACATACCTTACATGCTGAATGTCATTAAAGAAACCGTGAATCCAGGTAAAGCACCTGGATATTATCTTATCACGCCTAAAATGATCATGGAACTTCCCAATATTGCTGTGAAGTTCCTGGCAAAATTATTTAACTCTATTTTGAGACATGGTTACTTTTCTAAAGTGTGGACATATCAATACCTTCCTCATACAGGTCGATCAGTTTGCTTCCCTGCTTATCCAAACTATTTGAAAAAGTTCTTTTATCGAAAATAAAACCGTTCCTCGTGTCAAATAACATAACACCAGACCATCAGTTTGGATATGTAAACCGTCTGACCAAAGCAATTGCAATATATTTTGAACGGCGAGAATGTTGCTGCGCCGTATTTCTGATTGTTGCTCAAGCATTTGACAAAGTCTAGCACTTTGGCTGACGTACAAAAATTGCAAATACGTACCGGCAAACACGCATCGAATTCTTGAGTCTTACTTAGAAAACCGCAGATTCAGAGTCAAATGTGGGCAACACGTCACCGATGACCGCGAAATACTAGCAGGTGTGCCCCAAGGAAACGTCATGGGGCCTATCATTTACCTTCTGTTTACCGCAGATATCCCTACCAGCCCAAACGTGCTAGCATCCACTTTTGCCGACGATACCGCTATAATGGCCGCACATAAAAAGCAGGATATTGCATCTGTGAATCTAGGTGTACATATCAGACGAGTAGAATCTTTGCTTTCTGACTGGAGAATAAAAGTCAATGAGGCTAAATGCACACAGGTAACTTTCACAATGAATTTTAGCACTTGTCCGACATTGAAACAAAACAATATCCCGTTTTCTCAATCTGGTCATGTTACATACCTTGGAATCCACCTGGATCGCCGACTCACTTGAAGAAGTCATATCGAAACCAAGAAAACTTAACTGAAACTTAAGGTACATCCACTTCTAAACGCGAACTCAAAACTACGCCTTGAATATAAGGTCCTGCTGTACAACAGTGTAATGATACCTATCTGGTTATACAGTGCCCAGCTATGGGGCAAAGCAATCTCGACAAAATCCAAAGAGTCCAATCGAAGGCATTGCGGCTCATTACCGGTCCCCTTGGTGTATGAGGAACAAAAACATCCACCGAGACTTAAAAATACCTCTTGTTAAAGAGGCAATTCAAAAAATCTATATAAAGCACAAAGAGAAGCTCATACGTCATGATAACATACTTGCTAGACAATTATTGTGCAGTCTAAGCTCTTCAAGACATCGGAGAAACGAACGCCGTGTTTTCTAATCTACACTTGTGCTTCTCTGTAACAGTAATCGCGAACACACGCGCCCGAAAGACTGTGTAGAATTATTTTTCACGTCACGTGGCTTAAATGCTCTTATACGTGATCTTTAAAACAGTCAATATCAATCGCGGAAGAACACTTAAAAAATACTGTGTAGAATTCTTTTTTCTACGTCACGTGGCTTAAATGCTCTTATACGTGATCTTTAAAACAGTCAATATCAATCGCGGACGAACACTCAAAAAAGACTGTGTAGAATCCTTTATTCTACGTTACGTGGCTTAAATGCGCTTATACGTGATCCTTAAAACAGTCAACACGAAAAACCTACAAAACCTAAATTACGTCGTCCACTCTGCTATTCTAGAGTTATCCGTTATACATACATAACTAGAGTTCTTTACTCTACATAATATCGCCAACACTCTGTAAATGACTGTAAGTGTCCTCTGGCCCTTTATCACGAGTTTTAAGCCAAACCAGGTTTAAAATTCGCAGACATGTGATCCATCCAGTTATATACTATTTTGACCAAATTAATGCAAATTCCTGCCAATTAGCAGAGATTCACATAACAAAAAATCCATACTAGGATTAATTATTGAATTATACTTAAGAAGAATTCAATAATTCAAATGAAGCATATATAAAAAAATATAGAAAGCACTTATAGGAGGAAGTTCAGTGATTTCTTCTTACTTTTTATGCTCATCTAAGAACACATAAAGAATAAATCCCTTTCCTTTAACAAGTTTAAAGTGATTATCGTTAGTAAAATGTGTACGAACACAACAAAAATTATCGTCAGTGAGATTGTTTGCTAAAGAATCTAAGCTAGCTGCCATAAATCTAAAAATCTCAACTCTAAAATTTTTCCATTTCAACTGTGAGAAAGTGAAATATAAAGTTCCTGATTTAAGGAAATAATTTTTGTGTGCCCTGTAATATTTTCTAATAGTTCTCTTATAAACAAATGAGAACCGTAAGAAGAAAAATTATGAAAATAAATTGGAAAAAAATTTGGGACACGATAATGTAAATTACAATCGTTACAATAACAGGAGGCACATGGTTCTTGTCGACTTACGCTTTTATCGTCATCAATGACATTTGCCAATATGCATTAAAAGTCAGCATATATAACAAACGGCACATCTATTTACTTTTTTCTGCTCTCGAAACGTAAAACATCATTTCCTTTCTCTGGCATGTACGTGACCAACCTACTCCACTCCTCTTTATGTTTGTTTACAATTCTGCTAATATGCGTAAAGTGAAAATATTGATTGCATATGCACATTAGGGTGTCCGTTATTTTTAAAGTAGAATTGTTTTTGGTCTCACCCCTCAAAAAGTTGAGGCTTGATGCAAAAATGACTCTCCAAAAAATTCACGCCCCTGAGCCCACGCCTTCCCGTGCTGACTTACGGTTGAAATTTTATTCAATGACACTGATGCCTTATGATGACTCACAAGTCAAAAATATTATAACAGCGTGAGAAATCGTTCTATGCAAGTAAAAAGTACCATTTTAAAAGTGTTTATATTTCATAATTTTTATATAAGTAATTTTCGTACAACTAGATAAAGTTTTTGATGTTCATGAACATTTCGGATTATACATACACGTAAAATGCCAGTCGAAACGGCCGTTCCACGGTAAAAAAAAAACAAAAATTATTTATATGTACAGATTATGAGATTTTATCATAGGATATTACAGCAAATACAATTTATAATATTAGATCTTAAAACGTATGTGTAAATTATTGATAGTTTTGAAGGAAAAATAGGAAAAGCCTTCATTTGACGAAAAAGAAATCAAATATTATTAGAAAAATTGTGTGCCATGTGGTTCATTTACTAACACGAGTAAACCTTCAGGTGCGCGCAGTTTTCAATTTGATGATTTTTTTTTTAATAAAAAATAAATATTATTGCAATTCTGTACATTCTCGTTTCAATGATGCTAATATAGTTATCTGTTGTTCTTTTTATAAATTGGTGAATTTTTTCGTAACCGCTTTCATAATGGAGTAGGAAAGTTGGGTACCTCCAAGGCTTTTTATAAATAATTTTGAGACACTTGTTTTGTATTATTTGCAGCTTCTTAATGTGTGTTTTAGCAGCTTTATACCAAATGGGACATGCGTATGTTAGCGATGGTCTTATTATACTTTTATAGATAAGGTTTTTATTATGTAGGTTGAGAGATCTTTTATTTAGCAACGGCCATAAAGCTTTTAATGTTTTCAATCCCTTCTTACAGATTTCGTCTATGTGTTTTTTGAATAAAAGTTTTTTATCAAGAGTAACGCCAGGGTATTTAACGTCGTCTTGAATGGGGATTCTGTCGTTCTCGAAATTAATTTGACGACGTGGTGTTCGTTTGGGTGAATTGTTGTATGGAAAAATTATAGATTGCGTTTTGCTGGGGTTAATCTTAATTTTCCATTTGTAAAAATACTTGTTACTAGCGTCTAGTCCTTTTTCCATTTTTTTCAGCAGAGCCTTTGTAAGTTTGCTACATGTGATTAGAGCTGTATCGTCCGCGTAATATACTACTTTCATGTATGTTGGTGGGGCAAAGTCCGATGTATATATAGAATACAGGAGTGGTGATAGTACCAAACCTTGTGGTAGTCCTGTTGAGGTTGTTTTCCGCGGAGACTGTGCTTTATTAACTGAAACAACGAATGATCTGCAGTCAAGAAAGTCTGCAACAAGTTTGCACAGGTAGGTTGGAACTGTTGCTTTCAGCAGCTTGTAAATTAGGCCGTTATGCCAAACAGTATCGAAAGCTTTTTCTATGTCTAATAATATTAGACCAGTAGAGCGTTTTTTCTTTTGTTTGTTAAGATAATGGTTTTTGTTCTGTTTACCTGATGTACAGAACTGTGCTGTTTTTAAAACCAAATTGTTCATTAGCTATAAGTTGCTGCTCTGAAGCGAATTCATAAATACGTCTATATATGACTTTTTCGAACAGTTTACTGAGATTGCTCAATAAACTTATAGGTCGGTAGCTCGGTAGTAATTCAAACGTATACAGCTGTTGAAAATTGTTACTAGCAACTTTAAAGCGTTTGTTGGTAGATTTTTGATCAATAGATTAGAAATAGTGTCAAGTCCAGGTGATTTGGAGGCTTTGAGTGATTTTATTAAAATGGCTATTTCGTCAAGTGTTGTAAAAAGTGCACCTTCGAAATTAGCCGCTTCCTTTTTGAATTTATTTACTTTGGAGTTAACTAACTTATCAATAGAATGTTTAAAGTTAGCTGTGATATTGTTAGTTGCTGCGAATGTGTCGGCTAATATTTTAGCTTTGTCTTCATCGGAATTAAGTTTCACGTTGTGGTATGTAAGACATGGAATCTTTTGTTTTGCTTTACCTCTTAAGCTTTTACTTATTTTCCAAAAAGGCTTGTCTCCAGGTTTTAAATTCAAAAGTGTATGTAACCACCTTCTGTTACGGTCAAGTTAATTTTGATAACTATAATTCTATTTATCTGTTTTACACATTGGTTGTAAAAGTTGGCTTCTGACAGAGAAGTCGATCTTTGGCTTTTGCGCTTAAAACACCTTCTGGTCCTGATTAATTTGATTATGTCCTGAGGCAAGACTTAGTTATTATATGAATTTACTTTTGGAGTAGTCATGTCTCTTGCTTCTAGAATAATTCGTGTTAGTTGATTAATTTCTTCATCAATTCTATCACTGGTAGAGTAAGTTTCCGCAATTAACCGAATTCTGTTGTCTATAATGTTTTAAAGGCTATCCAGTTGGCCAATTTATAGTCGCAATGACTGGTGTCTACTATACAAAAGGTAGAGATTGATGGAACATATGATTGGTCGGTGATCGGAGGGAATTTCGTAACCAAGTACTTTCAAGTTGCAATCAAGTGTAGAATTGCTAATAACGAGGTCGATTACGGAGCTATTACGATTTTGTTGGTGAGGGTAGTAGGTGGGCTCATTGGGATAATACACGAAGAAGTTACAAGTTTGTTGTAAGCTGTAAAGGGCATTACCGGCTAGGTTGTTTAATGTACAGTTCCATGAAGAATGTTTGGCATTATGGTCTCCAAGTATTAAAAATTCTTGACAATTCGTTAGTTTCATGATATCGTCAGCAAAAAAGGACGAGTATCTCGGCGAATATGCTGTTGTTATGATGATAGGCCTATTGTTGATTATTATTTCAACTGAAAGATTTTCTATCATGCGAGTTGTTGCTACGTTCAAGACTTTGTGTTTGACATTTTTCTGCACAAAAAGAGCTACACCTCCTCCTCTTGCATTTTGTCTATCATTTCGGTAGATGAAATAATTTTTGAAATAGGGTTTATGTTTCTCATTAAAGATACGTTTGGTTGTTTAACGGCATTTCTTCGTGTGTTTTTTTGCTGTCGCTTTAGCTCTGGTTTCAAGGTAAATAGCTCGTAGTGGACAACTAGTGTCGTTTGCAGAATGATCTGTTCTTTCTTTCCCGTATTTCTTGCAGTTAAAACAAGAGAAAGCTGCTGCTCTTTCTTTTATCATTTTTGATCAAAGGGCATTCGTTAGTGTGGTGTTGGTTTGCACATACCATGCACGCAGGGTTGCGGTGACAATGTTCACCACCATGGCCGTACATCAAACAATTCCAACATTGCGTTGGCTTATCGGTTTTTCTTTCTTTGTACTTCTTCCAAGTGACAATTACATTGCAAATTGTTTTAACATTATTCAAAGATTTTGGATTAAATGATTTCCGAGTAAATTGAACTTTGTAAACAGCGTTGTTGACAGAACTATACTGAGTGTTAATTTCAGTTACTGATGATGGTGACAGATTGTAATTTTGCAGATCGGTTATAATTTCGTCCGCGGTAATTTTTGGAAGTCCGTACAGAAATATTGTATAGAGACGATTTTCTTTAGCATTGAACGAATGAAATTCAACGTTTTTGCTTAGCTAAAATTTTTTGCAGTCTTGCAGTTTATCAATGTTTGGTGGAAAAACCTTCGTACCGATGGATGTACGTTTATAGATCAATTCCTTACCGAGCATTTGTTGCAGATCAGTGAGGGTAACAGATGAGTCCACAACGATTGGTGGGGGGGGGGGGGGGGTTGGTTGTCTTGTTTCCAAAATGTTGGATTCTGGTTCCAAATCCATTTCACTTGTGTCAGCGAGAGCGCTAAACCTATTTCTGGACGATGAAGGTTTGTTCGACAAAAGGTTGATAGGTAAAGACAACCTTTGTTTCTTCATTACTGCGGATGTACCCACGTTACGAGTTATGTTTTTAGGCCCGGGGGCCATTATGTTAATGTACTTTTTTATGTTTTTTGTGGTGGAATGTCATACACCGGCACAGTTCGATCGAAGTGAGTAATGACAATCGCACTAACAAAATTTACTCAAAATCAACTATGATTTAGTCACACAAATGCCGTTTGCGAGTTAAAGAGAACCGTTCACGGAGAAAGTCAATTTCGAACTGAATGAAATTCTTAGCTTTTCTGAATACCCTACTAGTTTTTTTTAAGAAATTGTCTGACTTGGTGCATTAAGTTATCATGAACAGTGTCCCGTTACATTGTTTTGCTTTTGTGCTCCTGCTTGCATTTAACCGTTACAAAAATAGTCCGCTATCAAAGCTAGCAATGCTTTTAGTTTTGTGAGTAAGAGTGTTTGAGCAAGAGTGTTTGAAAAAAATATGGCATTATCATTACTAAACAAGAATAATATTTACTTGGTTGGAGGTATTGATTTTAATATAGTAGAATCAAAATTACCACCCAATAGACAAGTACTATCATTTTTTTTACAATGTTAGAGTAGTAAAATTAAAAACTTAGTGATACGTGAAGTTCTGATTTTTTGGGAGAAAGCTCGAAAACCAATCAAACAAAATCAACATTGCTTATCAAAAGTTTTACAAATATATGATGAATGGCGTTATCTGCAAATAAAATAATAAAAACAGATGAGCATGTCTTTCGTGAAAGAGAAAAGTAACTTGGACAGCCTATTTGATGTTGCTCATGCTGGTTCTTTGTCAATTTATATCAGTAGTCGGCAAAGAGAGGGCGCGGCGCCCGTTCGTTTTCTCTTTGCTGACGTACATGTGCACAAGGTTTATAAATACAAGGTTACGCCATCAGCAAAAATTGCCGTTAGGTGACGTAGTTGGTAACAAACATCAAAAAGAAGTGGGTTGCCAGCTCTATGTCTGCCTACTTTTAGTTAACAAAGCTAAGATTTCATGTGAAAAATGTACATGTTGCAGTGAGTTGGCAACCCTACAGCTGAAATCACTTTGTCAGATTTGTGAAGAAATAAAACAACAAATCGAAACGTAAACATTAAGTGTGCAGTGGGCAAATGTATGAAAACCAACAGTAAAAAATATGTGAGTATGTGTATAAGTAACATTTTTATTGTTTGATTAGAAACATTTAGTTAAAAAACATTGTGGCTAACGAATCAATATTTAAAAAGACACATAGAAGAAGCTGAAGGTGTTGAACTTGAAGAAAATGTTAAAAGAATGTTTTTCCGGTGCAGAATGTACTTTAGGTTAAGAATATTAAATGCCGACATTACCAAAAATATTTATACCAAAAAAAGAAAATTAAATAAAACTTTAACTTAATATACAAAAAATTGTTCGTTTTTCGCTAATAAATAAATTGATGGCAAAAATAGTCAATTGTCCCACTGTTATGAATACACAAATATTATCAGCTGTTAGCTCGAAATTTTTAGCCAATAGGAACAAAGTTTGCGTGACGTCATTGGTGACAAACGTCAAAAACAGAAAAGGGAAGGGGGCTGGGATGGCGTAACCTTCTATACATAAACCTTGCATGTGCACACACATTGTAGAGAATAAAACAACATTAATCAGTCTCGCTTGAGCATTCAAGAAGGCAGGTTGTGTAGTCGCATGTTTCTCAAAAACAGTGTTGCCACAAAATTAAAATTTTCCCTATCAGTATGTTCAACGGGGAATATGAATTAAATTTTTTATTTTCAGAAAATTATTTTGGCAAACCAGAATGTTTGGTGTGCCAACGTGCGTTGTCACGTATAAAAAAATACGATATGCAAAAGCATTATAATACATTCCACGAAGAATATGAAATTATTTAACAATTTTTTTCTAATAATTTTTCTTGACATAAAATTTTATTTCATCAGAAAAATAAAATAGACTAAAAGTCTATTTTTATTTTCAAAATAAATAAAATAAAACAGTTTTCCCAATAAATTTGGGAAATTTATTTGTGGTATGCAGCTATAATTTCAACAAATTATATCAAAAATGAGTGTTATATTGGAGATTTTTATTTTTAAATTGGGTCTTTCATATGAAATCTTACTGGCAACACCGGTTTAGGGTGAGTGCGAGAATTCATATAACGCATACAATCGCAAAGTGCATTAGTATAGGTTGCCGATCCCTGATTTATATATTGTTATGATTTTAGGTGCTAATGAGAAAGCTGTCGAACGCCTACCTTTAATTCTTACTGGAACCAATACACTCAACGGTTGTTGAATCAATGAATTTCCATCTTTCACTGTTTTCTGTTTTTAAGTTCGAGATGTTACGTGTTATAGAAGTTCGTTGACCCCTTATAGATGGAAATTTAGAGTTACGCGTACTGCTATAACCTGACTTCTCTTTTGGTTTATCGTTGGCACAATTCGTAAACATGTTATGTATGCGGTTGTTATTACCCAACAAACCAAAACCATTTAGAAATAACTTGTAACAAACTTACTATCATAAGCCTTAAGCTTAGAAAACGTTAGTGAAAACTATAGTAATACGCTTGGTAACAATTATATAATAAACAAAATTGAACCCTGTTATAAGCTTGCTAGTCTATAATATACAATAAGCTTAGAAATGTAAGCTTTGAACAAGCTTACAAATGTAAGCTTTGAACAAGCTTAGAAATATAAGCTTTAAACAGGCTTGGAAATGTCAGCTTTGTAAGACATTTTTTTATAGTTCTATATATTTTATTTTACTTTTACAAACTTTATTTCTTCACTTTTTTACTTCTCTTTAATTTATTCACTTTTTTACTTCTCTTTAATTTTCACTTTTTTGTTACTCCAACTTTACAATTCAACATGAACAAGACAACTGAGAACTTTAACAAAGAAAACAAAATGCACGTGTACAAATAACGGCACATCATATACGTCGCAGCGACTTTGGGTTTTTTTGTTTCTTGTGTGAAGCAAGCAGCGTATAGTTGACGACTTTGTGTTTATTTTTCTTTGTTACGAAATCTATGGGTTCAAATGATGTATGTTTAAGAAAAGTTGTAGAAATTTGTTAGTAGTAAGTGTATTCTCCAATTTAGTTATATTACGCTTAGGGACTGGTTTGTTGGGTATTGTCAAAACTATTAACAAAATGTGTGTGGGGACGTCACAAGAAGATGCAACAATGATCTCCAAACTATAGATAGGTTGTACAACTGTCTTTCAAACTCAAAACGAATCAGACATGTGTATTTGATTGCTTAACAGATATTTATTATTGTTCGAAGCAAACAAGTTATAAAACGTTTGAATGGTGATATAAAGAATTGTTCGAAGCAAACAAGTTGTGATGTTTGATGAACGATATGGAGTATTGTTCGAAGCAAACAAGCTGTGACGTGTGAAGGGAGCAAGTTGTTTCATTAGAATTAAGTAAAAAAATATTAAGAATTCCCCTTTTTGTAATTCCTTTTTAGGGGGCAATTTAGAAATATGGTTTAAGTATGTACTAATGATAAGTTGCAGTCCACTGCAACTTCAAAATTTGTATTATTTAGATAATTTTAGATAAGTATTTACCTATACGCTAGAAATTAAGAATTAGCATTAGTCGAAAGATGTATTAGCTTAAGATAATGGAATAATAAATTGAGATCGAATAGAATTAGACGAAAGGAATTATACGAATTGAATTTTTTTCACAAGTAGCGTTGCAAAACCACAAAAGCTGTATGCTTTATTTAGAGCGAGTATGAATAATGGCAATATGAATATGCCAATATTACCACAAGGGAACGAAAACAATGATCAAAAAACGATAAACGAGGGTGTAGATCAAAAAGATTGATGGTTGACGACGAACATGTCTATTGATGTATTTGCAATTTTATTTAAATTGCAATTAACGAAAGCTCCAATTTACAACATTACAATTATCCAATTGTTAATTTATTTTATTTCAACTGAGGACTGGTGCCCTATCACGGTCGCCTAGTACTTTGTAGAAAGAAAAGAAAGACGACAACAATTTTTGGTTGTTTCCACTTAAATATTTAAAAAGGTTACAATACAAGAATTCAAGAATAGAGAGACCTTAGAAAACATCGTATATATAGTGCAATGTACCGTAAGCGGTAAACTAGTGATATCAATATTGGAGTAATTGAGTGAATACATTTTAGGTTACTTATAGTACACATAGAGAAATGTTAGTTAATTACTTAATATATTTTACTGCAGTTTTGTCCCAAACATATATAACGATCATCTTGGAACCGATATGACGTTTGATAGCTTTCAGGACATATACCGAGAGTGCTGGAAAAATAAACATGGATTTTTGGTTATAAATAAAGAAGACCAAATTCGCACTTTCATATTTAGTAATAAATCAACCTCTGATTCCAACAGACATCAATAAGTTGAACAGTCCAGTTAAAACAAACCCCTACCGGTAGTAGTAAACAGCCCACCAGTTCAAATCAGCAGACTAACAGTTGAAATTAACAGCCTATCAGTTAAAAGATATACACCAACCAGTTGAAATTAACAGCCTACAAGTTGAAAAATAAACACCCACCAGTTGAAATAAACAGCCCACTAGTTGAAATAAACTTCCTACCACTTGAAGTAAACAGAACTTCAGTTGAATAAACAGTCCATCAGTTGAAATAAGCAACCTGTAAGCTTTCAACACATCATGCAAGAAACCCTTCTAAAAGAATTAATAAAGTCGAGAAAAATCTTAAATCGGAAATTTAATAGCATAAAATTAGGGGAAGCGAAAAAAGTTATAAATTGTCTAAAACTTTTAGGCCAGTGATCGAACAATTAAATCAATCATTAAAATTAACGAATGTGAAACAACCCAGCAGGACAACCCAGCAGGGTTTAAAATTCGATAGCAGCACTCCGATAAAGAAATTTAAGGTAGATAATGATGACACCACCAATATAAAAACGGTTCAGGAGGATCTTGGAATTCCGAAGATGAAACAAATGAAAATGATTTCTCAATCAGGTGAAATGAATCGGTTATTATCGATTTATCATTTCTTCTCAACGATAAAATACTTGATACAGCATATGGTCTACATAAAGACGAGAAAGGTGACTGGAAATTCGACAGTCAATTAAACGAAGATAAAATTATTATCGGAAATAATTCGTGGGAGTATACACCAGGTTTATTTGAACTTATTTTTCATAAAACTCCTAAGAAATATGACAAATTCAAACCTGATATAGACAAAAAATTTTCATAAATACTAATCCAAATAAATGCAATTATGATGCAAACGACCAAATTTAAGGAAACGAAAGATGTAAGTATAAAAAGCTTATAAAAAGACTCTTTGAAAATATTCACACGGGTAAAGGCTTACTGACAGGTAATCGTAAAAAGCCTTACTATATATACTGTGACGACCCTAACGAGTTAGTGGAATGTCTAAAACTTTGGTTGGTTCACAGAGCGCTGGTAATACTAATCATAGTAATGAAATAGTATTCATAATTGAAAACTGGGGAAAGCTGATATAACCGAAAAATCTATAAAGCGCAACTATGAATTGGAATAATAACATCGATATCCAAAATAAAACAAATTGGAACCTCCTTCAGCAGAAACTGATGCATTCAACAAAGTTTACTTTCAAGAAATAGCAAACTTGAATAAGAACTTGGAAGATATTATTAAGATATACATCCAACGATTAAAAATTTATTTATTTTTACCATTATAAAAATGGAAAGAAGATCAATAGTAAACGAACTGTTATTAACAATTTTTCGATTTGCTTGGGTATAAGCAACTATATTTAAAAATGATACTGATGTAACTGCTGGATTTCAAAGAATAATAATCTTAGGACGTATACCCAACAATTTACAGACTGATGATAGGAAAGAATTTTGTTTAGCTCGTTTGCTTCTATTTTAAAATAGAAAACAAGTTTTTAACAAAATGGCAAAGTGACATTGATTTTCGTGGCTGCACACTACTTTTATCATGATTTCGGGTGCGTGACAACCCTCTTCAGAAAGCCTTGCTGCAATTGTTGAAAGTAAAACCGATCTCTATAAGGCCAGGTTCTCCCCAAACGATGAACCTTCTAATAAATTTGAACAACTTATGAAAACACATTCAATCTAGTAATTGACAGTGTAATCCTGGCTTTAATTGTTGAACGTTTGAACAGAACGCTAAAGAGTAGATGTGGAAAGAATTTATATCGTTGGTATGACTATAAAAAGTTGGTGGAAACTTATAACAGCAATATACACAGAACAATCAAAATGGTTGAGAACGAAAACAAGTTGCTGAATACAGTGTATAATCGCCTAAAAATATACATACCTTCTAAATTTCATTTGGCAAATTATGTCCGTATAAGTAAATTTAAACACATTTTTGTAAAAGGATATAAAAAACTTCAGAAATATTTAAAAAAGAGCTATCCAAAACACAAACTCAGTAACGTGTCTTCTAGAAGATTATCAATGTAACCCAATCAAAGCTGGATTCTACAAGGAAGAGCTTCTAGGTACTCGTTTTCCAAGACACATATTTTGTAGAAAAAGTATTGAACGCTAATGGTTCTAGAGTATATGTTAAATGGTTAGGCTTCTCGAATCATCATAATTCATGGATTAACAAAAATTAAATTAATATTATCAATAATTTAAAAAAAATTAATATAACTGCTAAAACAAAACATTTTTTTCATGTGATATTTAACTTTCATCATGTCAGTAACATTATCTTTGAGCGGAAAATCCTTTATATTAACTGCTAATTATATTTCTCCCCATTGAATTAGCTGGGGAATATGAAGCATGTTTAATAGATTTTCGTTCTCACAACTCAATTCCAAACATTGATTATAATGATAATTTATTTCATATTGGTGATATGGTAATTGAATTACCGAAAGGTTCCTATGAGCTAACTTACATAGTGAAAACTATAAAGACAGCATATAAAAAGCAAAATGAAAACAAAACAATCAAGATAAAAACAAATAATAATACATTGAAAATTGAAATGATTCCTCACATGACGCGTTTAATTTTAATAAAGATCGTTCTATAGGAACTCTGTTTGGATTTGGTGAAGAATATTTATATCGAATACAAGAAATATTTCTTAGTTTCCCGGCTACATTTTAAAAATAAATACAGTGTAATATAACAACGGTGCTTACATAAATACTTTAACTACGCTTACCATTCATCAATTTGTAATTAACATTTATTCAGGATATAAATTGGATTAAACACCTATAAATCTTATTTATTAGCCAGTCGAAGAAATAAGTGCTTTAAAAGTTTTGATTGTTGATCAAGAAGCACGATTAATTAATTTTCGCGAGGAAGAAATCAAACTTCGACTTCACCTTAGACCAATATCAAAATGATTATTTAAAATAAATATACTAATACAAAGAAAGACCTAAATATTCCGATTCAAGCAAGCAGAAATCTTTAAAACTAAATTAAAGAACATATTGTCTGAATTACTTCACTTCACTGATAACCCCCTTTCAGGTAAATGCATAATAAAACAGGAATATCATAGCTATATTCCATATATACAATCATTTACACATAATGATGAAATTAGAATCACAACTCAAAATCAAAACTTATATGTTCTACCGAGTGAAAGTTATCTGTATATTGAAGAAAATGTGATACTATCGGGTGGTGCCAAATCTTCGAATGTACGTCTTCGAAATATAAGTAATTAAGTAGTGCAAATGTTTGATGAAATACGCTATGTAATTAATGGAAATCGACAGAATACAAAATATGGGAATATCAAGCACAATAAAAAATTTTGTCTTCCGAAACGAAT
This sequence comes from Hydrotaea diabolus, assembly GCA_963513945.1. Lineage (NCBI taxonomy): Eukaryota > Metazoa > Arthropoda > Insecta > Diptera > Muscidae > Hydrotaea > Hydrotaea diabolus. The sequence continues at coordinate 11,808,184 of OY740721.1, read as the reverse complement.
TTGAAAGCAATATGATGAAGAATGCTAGATGGAATATTGGCGACGATATATCGGCGGAGTCTTTAAACTTTTACATTGTTGTTGGGTTTCGCTGAAGTCTCTAAAAAGGCTATATTAAACTGCACGAACGATCTCATTCTACTACGAAGCTCAAGTAAGGCCAATGTTTGTTATTTAACTGATAAAAAAGAAAATCTTAACTTACCTATAAAAATTTAACATGGAGAATCCTTCACATACATCTCTCCGATTCCTCTATTACTATATAACTATTGACGTCAAAAATGAGTTTGAAACAAAAAAAAAATTTCAACATTGGTCGGTATATTTTTATTTTTTATATTACAATCTTTTTCGAAATGTCCCCATGCGTATGTTTTAGTTTTATTATTTTTTACTTCTCGTTTTATTTCTATATGACTTTCAACTATTTTAATTAGCCTATTTGTATTAATATTATAATGTAAAGATTTGAAAGTAAGCATAGTATCACAAAACTTTATTTCATTAAATAAATATTTTTTAAAATTTTCAATCGTATATTTCGATATTAAACATTTTTTAACTCCTTTCGAATTTTTATCTCATCACCATTATCTACGATCATCGAGTAAATTTTTCGACCCAACCTAAAATTCCTTCATAACGATTCCAAAGTTTTGGTCCTTCATCATACCTAATTCTTTTTTATTCCTTCTTGGTATGCCAAACAGTTTGTCTTCCAGGTTATCAGAAGAATCAAATCTTAGATCTATATCGTTCTTTATTTATCGTAGAAATTATTTGATTCAATGGTATATATGAATGAATCAGTATCCATATAATTTAAACTAGTCAAATTTTGGTTGCATATATGAAAAGCATACATTTTTCATTTATATAATTCTAAAACTCAGAATCCTCAATAATCCTTTATATCTATTCATTTGTACTGGCCAAATATTATCGGAAAACTGCGAAATGCTATGGAAGTTGGGTCCTTCCTTCCGCTTGCCAACGTTCTTCATGGCTTTATCGCAAACAGCACTGTTAAGTTATTTAAAAGAAATTTCAAACGTATTTTTGGCATGTTTTATATGTCCATTGTTTAAATCAATGTACTGTTTTAACGCAGTGAACCTTCTTTAAAATTAAGCCATTCTCCCTGCATTGTTTAAGCACCATGTAGAATGGAATAAAACCGTTCTAAGACAAATCAGCAAAAAGCGTTTTATGTTTTGCACCTTGTTTTTCGCGCATAATGGTAAATCATATTGTGCATTATTAATGTTATAGTGGTTATCTAAATACACTTTATATATATATATATATATATATATATATATATATATATATATATATATATATATATATATATATATATATATATATATATATATATATATATATATATATATATATATATATATGTGTGTGTGTAGTTCTGTCTTGGATCCAGTTTGTAAATAGCATTACATAACTTTCTGATATATCTGTTAGGAGAAGTACTGTATAATATACGCGAATGTTCTAAGGGCGCATACACCTAATGCCCCAGTGCAACAGCTTGGTAACGCTGAATCAATGATTCAACAACTGGTACAGACTATAAACATGTTCATGTCAACTATGCAATCAATGATGCAAGAATTCATGCGTAACCAGAATCAGTTAATTCAAATTCTACTTACCAAAAAATATGTAGGTAGTTTTCTTACCATTTCCCTCCGCGGTTAGCGATATCAGAAGATATGCTTCTAAACTTTTTTAATGGTCTCGGATGCAACTTTATTGCTGCTGGTGACTACAATGCCAAACATACGCACTGGGGATTCTATTTAGCTAACCCTAGGGAAAACCAGCTGTATAAATGACAAATATCTCCCAGTCAACTTACATATTGGCCTTCTGATATTAACAAAAAGCCTGACTTATCATCAGACCACTCACCAGTTATATTTCTTCTTCAAGAGAAGACAGTACTTGTAGACGAGCCACTATGGCTTACTTCATACACAACTAACTGGTTAAATACAGGAATTACATTAGGAGTAATTTACACTCGAATCAACTAATTTATTACGCGAAACCGGCAAATAGAGCACCTTGTAAGTGAAAAAAGGAGGTTCCGTCACGAATGGCATCGAAATAGGTCACTAGGGTCCGACTAAGACTGACTGACGCTACTAAAAGGTTGCAAAGCGCACTTAGAAATGAAGACAGTAGACAGCATGCTTGTTTCATTGCAAGTTTAACTCCAACAGCTTCAACCAAATTCTCATTATGGAAAACATTAAGAAATACTAGTATGCCCATCGAAATGCATTATCAATACGCGACGCAAATGGCGAGTTGGCAAGATCAGAAGAGGAAAAAGTCAATGTTTTTGCAAACCATCTGTCCCAGATATTCCGCCCAAATCCTGCAAGTAGCAACCTCCTTCTACCCGATGATAAAATGTCTGCCGTAATCCCATTGTTTATTAACGCAAATGAAATTCTGAATGTCATACAAGAAAACGTGAAATCAGGTAAAGCACCATCGAACAAGTAAACCGTCTGACCCAAGCAATTGAAAAATCATTTGAACGGCGAGAATATTGCTGCGCCGTATTTCTGGATGTTGCTCAAGCATTTGACAAGTCTGGCACTTTGGCTTGACCTACAAAATTTGCAGATACTTACCAGCAAATACGCATCGAATTCTTGAGTCTTACCTAGAAAACTGCAGATTCAGAGTCAAATGGGGCAACACGTCACCGATGTCAGCGAAATACCAGCAGGTGTGCCCCAAGGAAACGTCATGGGGCCTATCATTTACCTTCTGTTTACCGCAGATATTCCTACCAGCCCAAACGTGCTAACATCCACTTTTGCCGACGATACCGCTATAATGGCCGCACATAAAAAGCAGGATATTGCATCTATGAATCTAGGTGTACATCTCAGACGAGTAGAATCTTGGATCTCTGACTGGAGAATAAAAGTCAATTAGGCTAAATTCACACAGGTAACTTTCACACTGAATTTTAGCACTTTCCCGACATTGAAACTAACCAATATCCCTTTTTCTCAATCTGATCATGTTACATACGATCCACCTGGATCGCCGACTTACCTGGAGAAGTCATATTGAAACCAAGAAAACTCAACTGAAACTTAAGGTCCATCAACTTCACTGGCTCCTTAACGCGAACTCAAAACTAAGCCTTGAATATAAGGTCCTGCTATACAACTGTGCAATCAAACCTATCTCGTTATATGGTGCCCAGCTATGGGGCAAAGCAAGCTCGAGCAATTTCGTCAAAATCCAAAGAGTCCAATCGAAGACAATGCGGCTCATTACCGGTGCCCCTTGCTGTATGAGGAACAAAAACATCCACCGAGACTTAAAATCTATATAAAGCACAAAGAGAAGCTCATACTTCATGATAACATACTTGCTAGACAATTATTGTGCAGTCTAAGCTCTTCAAGACTTCAGAGAAACGAACGCCGTGTTTTCTAATCAACACTTGTGCTTCTCCGTAACAGTAATCGCGAACAGACGCGCCCGAAAGACTGTGTAGAATTATTTTTCACGTCACGTGGCTTAAATGCTTTTATACGTGATCTTTAAAACAGTCAATATCAATCGCGGACAAACACTTACAAAATACTGTGTAGAATTCTTTTTTCTACGTCACGTGGCTTAAATGCTCTTATACGTGACCTTTAAAACAGTCAATATCAATCGCGGACGAACACTCAAAAAAGACTGTGTAGAATCCTTTATTCTACGTCACGTGGCTTAAATGCTCTCATACGTGATCCTTAAAACAGTCAACACGAAAAACCTACAAAACCTAAATTACGTCGTTCACTCTGCTATTCTAGAGTTATCCGTTATACATACATAACTAGAGTTCTTCACTCTACATAATATCGCCAACACTCTGTAAATGACTGTAAGGGTCCTCTGGCCCTTTATCACGAGTTTTAAGCCAAACCAGGTTTAAAATTCTCAGACATGTGATCCATCCAGTTATATACTATTTTGACCAAATTAATGCAAATTCCTGCCAATTAGCAGAGATTCACATAACAAAAAATCCATACTAGGATTAATTATTGAATTATACTTAAGCAGAATTCAATAATTCAAATGAAGTATATAAAAAAAAAAATATAGAAAGCACTTATAGGAGGAAGTTCAGTGATTTCTTCTTACTTTTTATGCTCATCTAAGAACACATAAAGAATAAATCCCTTTCCTTTAACAAGTTTAAAGTGATTATCGTTAGTAAAATGTGTACGAACACAACAAAAATTATCGTCAGTGTGATTGTTTGCTAAAGAATCTAAGCTAGCTGCCATAAATCTAAGGAGTCTAAAAATCTCAACTCTAAAATTTTTCCATTTCAACTGTGAGAAAGTGAAATATAAAGTTCCTAATTTAAGGGAATAATTTTTGTGTGCCCTGTAATATTTTCTAATAGTTCTCTTTTAAACAAATGAGAATCGTAAGAAGAAAAATTATGAAAATAAATTGGAAAAAATTTGGGACACAATAATGTAAATTACAATCGTTACAATAACAGGAGGCACATGGTTCTTGTCGACTTACGCTTTTATCGTCATCAATGACATTTGCCAATATGCATTCAAAGTCAGCATATATAACAAACGGCACATCTGCTTACTTTTTTCTGCTCTCGAAACGTAAAACATCATTTCCTTTCTCTGGCATGTACGTGACCAACCTACTGCACTCCTCTTCATGTTTGTTTACAATTCTGCTAATATGCGTAAAGTGAAAATATTGATTGCATATGCACATTAGGGTGTCCGTTATTTTAAAAGTAGAATTGTTTTTGGTCTCACCCCTCAAAAAATTGAGGCTAGATGCAAAAATGACTCTCCAAAAAATTCACGCCCCTGAGCCCATGCCTTCCCGTGCTGACTTACGGTTGAAATTTTATTCAATTACACTGATGCCTTATGATGACTCACAAGTCAAAAATATTATAACAGCGTGAGAAATCGTTCTATGCAACTAAAAAGTACCATTTTAAAAGTGTTTATATTTCATAATTTTTATATAAGTAATTTTCGTACAATTAGATAAAGTTTTTGATGTTCATGAACACATCGGATTATACATACACGTAAAATGCGGCTCAGTGAATAAAGGCCTAACGAACTAACGCCTAATTTTTCAAAATGAAAGAATGCCTAAACAAGAACGCCTAAGAAGAAAGTGAAAGAACGTCTAACTTTAAAAATGAAGGAAAGTCTAATTTTAAAAATGAAAGAAAGTCTAAATTGTTAGGGTTTCTTTCATTATGGATTAACACCTAATGAAAGAAAACCTAACAATTGGAATTAAAATGCTGAAAATAAAATTGCAAAAACATTTGTCTAACCGTAAATACAACTGTTAGTTTTCAATGAATTCACGCATAATAGTAATAAAAATCACACTTTTAGCAAAATGAAAAATCGCCTAACATTAATGAAAGAAAGCCTAACAATCAAAAATGAATAAATATCTAATTAGGCGTTTTTTCATTTCTGATTGTTAGGCTTTCTTTCATTATGAAAAATCACCTAACAATTTTAATGAAGGAATGCCTAAAATATTAGACATTCTTTCATAATGAACAACCGCCTAATTCCTATATATTTTTTGATGCAATTTTTAGGCATTATTTCATTTTTTTTTTAGGCGTTAGTTCGTTAGGCCTTTATTCACTGAGCCGTAAAATGCCAGTCGTAACGACCGTTCCACGGTAAAAAAAACAAAAACATTTGTTACACAAATGAAATTCTTAGCTTTTCTGAATACCCTACTAGTTTTTTTAAGAAATTGTCTGACTTGGTGCATTAAGTTATCAATAACAGTGTCCCGTTACATTGTTTTTGTTTTGCTTTTGTGCTCCTGCTTGCATTTTACCGTTACAAAAATAGTCCGCTATCAAAGCTAGCAATGCTTTTAGTTTTGTGAGTAAGAGTGTTAGAGCAAGAGTGTTTGAAAAAAATATGGCATTATCATTACTAAACAAGAATAATATTTACTTGGTTGGAGGTATTGATTTTAATATAGTAGAATCAAAATTACCACCCAATAGACAAGTACTATCATTTTTTTTACAATGTTAGAGTAGTAAAATTAAAAACTTAGTGATACGTGAAGTTCTGATTTTTTTGGGAGAAAGCTCGAAAACCAATCAAACAAAATCAACATTGCTTATCAAAAGTTTTACAAATATATGATGAATGGCGTTATCTGCAAATAAAATAATAAAAACAGATGAGCATGTCTTTCATGAAAGAGAAAAGTTACTTGGACAGCCTATTTGATGTTGCTCATGCTGGTTCTTTGTCAATTTACATATTGTTATGATTTTACGTGCTAATGAGAAAGCTGTCGAACGCCTACGTTTAATTCTTACTGGAACCAATGTGGATCAGATTCTTGAGATAGCAAATCGTAATAATGTAACTAGGGAAATGCAAACAACTGCCGTTTTCAATTCTTTGGAGAAATGGGAGATAAACGACAAGGTTAACGCGTTGTGTTGTGATACTACATCTTCAAACACGGATCGATTGAATGGAGCTAGCTCGGTAGAGACTTGCTTTAACTCCCTTGCCGCCATCATATTTACGAATTAATATTTTAAGCAGTGTTTGAAAAGAAGTTGTCCCATTTAACAATGAGTCCAGATGTGCCGTTGTTTACAAGTTTTAAAAACTGTTGGAAGAAGATCGACCCAAGAAATATAATTAGTATTTTATTTATATTATAAACTTAAGTCTTGAAAGTAAGCATACTATTACAAAATTGAATTTCATTAAATAAACAATGTTTATTTATTCTATCGTATATTTCGATATTAAACATTTTTTAACACCTTTCGATTTTTTTATCTCATCACCATTATCTACGGCAAACGAATACATTTTTCGACCCAACCTAACAAGTTCCTTCTTAACGATTTCAAAGTTTTCTTCCTTCATCATCCTAAATCTTTTTTATTCCTTCTTGAATTACCTGGAAGACAAACTTCCAGGTAATCAGAAGTATCAAATCTTAGATCTATATCGTTCTTAATTTCCTCGTAGAAATTATTAGATTCTTTGAATGAATCAGTATCTATATAATTTTAACTAATTATATTCTCAAATTTTGGTTTCATATATCCATAATGAAAAGCATACATTTTCCATTTATATAATTCTAAAACTCAAAATCCTAAATCCTATATATCAATCTATCCATTTGTACTGCCAAAATATTATCGGAAAACTGCGAAATGGTAATGGAAGTTGGGTCTCGCCATTAATGCACTTGCTCCCAATTTATTACAACTAGTTTTTCGCAGTGAGTAACTAACTTAACGTCCATCCGCTTGTCAACGTTCTCCATGGTTTTGCCGTAAACGGCATTGTTAACTAATTTAAAAAAATTTCAAATGTATTTCTGGCATTTTTTCTATGGCCATTATTTAAATCAATGTACTGTTTTAATCAAGGAGTTTGATCGGAAAACTTGGTGGACCTTCTTCAAAATAAAAATTAAATGCATTTTTTAAGCACCATGTAGTGAATGGATTAAAACCGTTTTGACACAAATTGGCAACAAGCGTTTTATGTTTTGCTTCCCCAACTATCATGTTTTCCGCGCATAATGGTAAATTATTATGCGCATTATTAATGCTATATTGGTTATCTAAATACACTTCATATATATATATATATATATATATATATATATATATATATATATATATATATATATATATATATATATATATATATATATATATATATATATATATATATATATATATATATATATATATATATATATATATATATATATATATATATATATATATATATATATATATATATATATATATATATATATATATATATATATATATATATATATATATATATATATATATATATATATATATATATATATATATATATAGTACGAGCAACATCAAATAGGTTGTCCAAATTACTTTTGAATGCGTTTTCTCTTTCACGAAAGATATGTTAATCTCTTTTTATTATTTATTTGCAGATAACACTATTCGTCATATATTTTTAAAACTTTCGATATGCAATGCTGATTTTGTTTGATTGGTTTCCGAGCTTTCTCCTAAAAAATCATATCACAAGTTTTATAGTTTACTACTCTGACATTGTAAAAAAAACTGATAGTACGAGTACTTGTCAAATGGGTGTTAATTTTGATCCTACTATGTCATTGATGACGATGAAAGCGTAAGTCGACATGTGCTTTCAGTTATTATGTACTTTCAACAATTTTTTTTCAACAATTGCAGCAAGGCTTTCTGAAGAGGGTTGTCACGGACCCGAAATCATGATAAAAGTAGTGTGCAGCCACGAAAATCAATGTCACTTTGCCATTTTGTTAAAAACTTGTCTTCTATTTAAATATAGAAGCAAGAGGTCTTGAGCCGGTTTAATTCCTGTTCAATGTGTAAAAGCAACAGACCGAAATAAAACAAACGAGCTAAACATATGTACGTACATGCACGGCAAGGCACACAAGTTGACATAGTCAACTAAACTCTTTTTACAACACACACACGTTGTTGTAAAAGAAATCTATTGATGGCTCTCGATGTGGAGTCTCTTTAGAGCTGGCAAGAGTGAGTTGTATTTTCGTGGGCAATTGTGTGAAGAAAACTTGAAAAGTAAGGTTTACAACAGTAGTTCTCATTCGTTTGTGGAGAGCCTGGCCTTATAGAGTTCGATTTTACTTTCAACAATTGCAGCAAGGCTTTCTAAAGAGGATTGTCACGGACCCGAAATCATGATAAAAGTAGTGTGCAGCCCCAAAAATCAATGTGACTTTGCCATTTTGTTAAAAACTTGTCTTCTATTTAAATATAGAAGCAAGAGGTCTTGAGCCGGTTTAATCCCTGTTCAATGTGTAAAAGCAACAGACCGAAATACAACAAACGAGCTAAACAAATGTAATAATAATAATATAGGTAGTTTTAAGCTATATACAGGAAAAAATGCAGCTGAAGTTTTTGTTAAAAGTTTGGACGAGGAAGGTAGAGATATTTATAAAAAAAATTCTTAAATTAAACAAAATAGAGAAAAATGAATTTCAATACGCTATTAATTGCCATATCTACAAGAAAGGGTTAGAAAATGATAGAGTAAGGGCTCATTGCAATGTAAGTGGAAAATATAGAGGGCCAGCACACTACGATTGTAATTTACATTATAGTGTCCCAAATTTTATTCCAACTTATTTTCATAATTTTTCTTCTTATTGAGATTTGAGATTTTAAGACTCCCTTAGATTTATGGCAGCTAGCTTAGATTCTTTAGCAAACAATCTTACTGACGATAATTTTCATAGTGTTCGTACACATTTTACTAACGATAATCACTTTAAACTTTTTAAAGGAAAGTGAATTATTCTTTGTGTTCTTAGATGTGCATTAAAAGTTAGACGAAATCACTGAACTTCCTCCTATCAGTGCTTTCTATAGTAAGATCTATAATAAACAATGCTCCGCCGATGATTACAATTACGCTGTTCAAGTTTGGAACACATTTGGTTGTAAACATTTGCGTGATTATATTGAATTGTGTTTAAAAACGGAAGTACTTCTCCTAACAGATATATTTGAAAACTTCAGAAAGTTATGTAATGGTATTTACAAACTGGATCCAAGTCAGAACTATACGGCTCCAGGTCCTTCTCAATATTTAATGTATTTAGATGCCAACAATCTTTACTGTTATATATATATATATATATATATATATATATATATATATATATATATATATATATATATATATATATATATATATATATATATATAGCAAACCTTCTCAATATTTAATGTATTTAGATGCCAAGAATCTGTACTGTTATATACATATATATATATATATATATATATATATATATATATATATATATATATATATATATATATATATATATATATATATATATATATATATATATATATATATATATATATATATATATATATATATATATATATATATATATATATATATATATATATATATATATATATATGTATATAACAGTACAGATTCTTGGCATCTA
>OY740721.1:11631937-11797877 GCA_963513945.1 Hydrotaea diabolus | reverse complement strand
TAAAGGGACTAAAGGTACCTCGGTTAAAAATAACACTTTTTTGAGTATTTGCTTAACAAATGAAGGACTAATGTAAAAACACGCACGCAGAAAAAAAGTATGGCTGTGATGACAATATTCGAAGAGGATAATACTATTGTTGGGTTTATGGTTGTGCTACAACAATATTATGGTCCTCACAACAATAGTATGATTCAAATACAACCATACTATGATCCTCACAATATTAGTATGATTAACACATAACCATACTATGTCCTCACAACCATAGTATGATTCACACTCAACCATACTATGATCTCCACAACCATAGTATGATACACACAACCATAGTACGTTTCATATACAACCATAGTATGGTCCTCACAACCATAGTATGATTCACACGCAACTATCTTATGATCCCAACAACCATAGTATGATCCCACATAATTAAACTATGATCCCCAATATTATTTAATAGAATTTGTTTGAGTTGTCGACAATAGATTTGATCCCCAATATTATTTATTAAAATTGGTTTAAGTTGTCAACAATAGATTTGAATTATGAAAATTATTTAAAACTACATTAAATTCAAAATATTAGGAGTGATTTATTTCACAATAGAAAAAATAAGTTTAAATAAACGTAAGCGTTTTTATTAAAAATATTTCAGATAAACAAAGCCAAAACAGCTTGTTTAAAAAATTTTAATTTCGATAAAAAAAGTACAAAAAGTTACAATCATACAGTATGATTGACGTAATCATATCATTGTTAACATTAAACGCAAAACACAATACTTTTGTCGCACTAACCATATTTATATTGTTGCTTTAACCATATTTTCATTTTTAAATTTGGCAATAATGCTATTGTTACATTTCAACAATATTAATTTTGCAGCAATTATACTATTGTCAAAAATAAATTCAGTTAACAATGCTATGGTTGCGACGAACAAACTTTTGTTGTGGAGAACATATTATTATTGCCGTGACCATGTAGTAACCATGTTTTTTCTCTGCGTGCGATTAGCCAAATTATTTCAAAAAGTGTTTTTTTCAGTTAATTCAATTTCTTTACACCATTGCACAATAGGTCAAATGACCCATTTGGCCTTGCGAAATTATTTGCAGCTACATTATTGCGTTAATAGAACCAAAAGCGCATTAGGGACTATAGAATATATCAGTCTTAAATACAAAATCTGAGTTTATCCCATTGATGGCCATTATCGTTTTATGGTATACGGAATAATGAGCTTGAACTGTTCAGAAGCTATTTGGAAAACCGCACCGAATATGTCAATATAAATAAAAACAAAAGTTTAGTGTTAAGTGTTCAATGTGGTGTGCCGCAAGGAAGCGTCTTTTAGAATATATTTAAACGACATTAATAACCTTCAACTAACTGGAAAGCTTTTTATGTATGCGGATTATTTGTGCATACTTTATGTCTATAAACACAGTATTGTTTTGAAGACATTCGTTGAAGGAGATGCTGCATTAATAGTTGAATATGCGAGGCTGAATAAACTTATAATAAATGCAAACAAAACCAAATTTATAAAGTTTAAACCAATCGTAATGAAGAAAATTGTTCACTTTTAATAGACGGTAAAGAAAATTTCAGAAGTATCGAGTGTGAAGTATTTAGGCATACATGTGCAACAAAACTTATGCTGGAAACTTCATATTGAAAAGCTGTGAAAAAAGATTGCCCCTGTTATTGGCATTTTATACAAAATGAATTAGCAACTTAATGAGAAATGTAAATATTTGATATTTCAATTGTTGATACAAAGCCACCTGAACTACATGGCCATGATACTCGTATATGAATATAAAAAGAACTCCGCTTTGAAGTCCTTACAAATTTTGCAAAATCGGGAACTAAAAACAATACATAATTTACCTAGAAGATACTCTACTTTTTCGTTGAATAAAAATATAGCAACGAATGTTTTACCTGTTTATGGAGTACATAAGGTGCAACTGTTAATGTATGTTTTTACTTCATCGGTCACCTCAGTATAAGATTAAGCAGAATACATCATTTTAACACAAGAAATCATCAAAATTTAGTTGTACCAGGATGTCGTTTAGAGACAACCAAACAGAGAATAGAACACATGGGTAGCGTCGAATATAACAACTTCCCACAGATTTTAAAGAAAATAAATGCAATATCGATTTTTAAAAGTAAACGTAAGCATATTTATTGCAAAATATTGAAATGCTGCTTATCTGACATTAATTTCGTATAACTTATTTTAAATAACGTTTCAATAATATTTTTTGAATTATTACCATTATAACTTTCTTGAATATTATTTTATTATTGCCATATTGTTGTCGACTAACCTCTATAATGCGTCAAGAGCGCTGAGGCCACTTACCATTCTAAACATTTCTTGAAATAATAAAAATAAATAAAAAAAAACACTGAGCGGTGTTTTTTGGAATTTTTTTGTTTGGTATTATATAAAAAAGTTATATTGAAAATGTGTCAAGTCGTGGCAAATAAATAGAAGAACAAGGTAATAGACGTTTAGTTCAGCCGGGCCAAATCTTATATAATCCAACCGTGAAATCTGTTTAAATCTAGAATAATAAAATTTGGGCTGCTTTGTATGGGATATATATTTTCCAAAAGATTCTTCGATTTCACTGTCTACATTAATGTCCCCGGTGGAGTTATCAAAGCTCAACAGCTCTATTGCTACAAGTGGAAACTGTGGAAGTTTTCGTTGTTGTATACGTCTATGTAAATATTTTGAAAATATTAGTGGGTCTGATGTATACACAGCTCTATTGAAAACATCTGCAATATTGTTGGTGCAGCTGCTTTTCCGAGCATGATGCAATCTATCAGCTTTGTAGACTTTATGCAGCAGTTTGTCCGAAAGAACCAAGTGGTAGAACTGTATTTTCGATTATGTCCTTTGAATGTATCAGAACCTTATGTACCGTAGCTGTCATTGGCAACCAAGGATATTTTTTTGGAAGACTTCAGCTGTTTTAAAACAATATGTTTTATTGGAAATTGGCACGACAAACATATCAGTATGTTTTTAAAGCGAAACACTAAATTTTCATCAACTCCAGTAACTTTAGCAAACGTGGCATGGTCAGCAAAAGACCAACGCGCAGTGTTCCCGTCAATTGTGGTATCACACCCACCGACTTTGGGCATATCTACTAGGAGACCAAGTTCTTTCCAGAAAGCGTCTTGAATGCTATTTTTTCTTCTGAAAACAGCTAGCTGGTCGTCTTCAGTTCGTATTTGCCATTTTTGAGCAATGCATTTGAAACCTTAATGTAAAATAAATTCAAAGAACCGAATCCAGCAATATAAGGGGCATATCCCATATTTGAAATTTAATTCCTGTCCGCGAAATTGAGAGAAAAGTAGTAAAATTGTTTAGAAAATATTTGGGAGTAGCACCAAATCATGCAAGATTAATTCGATTTAGTTACAGTCAAAATACTAAGCACCTTTCGATCAATAAGTGTTAAGAAAAGCATAAACGATATATCGACTGTTTTGCCCTCTTCAACTTCTACGAGCACATTTTCCAAACTTTCGATTTCACGTTTTTTATCCAAATCTTCTTTCAAAACTGACGTTTCCTTAAAAAATTCCAATTTAATTAGGCGACAAAATCTAATAGATTGGGGTGTATGAGGACATCACAAGTCTCAATGATATCATTCTTGTCGCCAAAAGCGAGAAATGGGAACTTAGCGATGTACTAGGCTCTTGGAATGATTGCTTGAATTGCGTTTGTCCAGTGCTGCTGTCAAACCCGTAGCTCAATATCAGCTTGGATGTAAAATATTTACTTATAGTTTCTTCTGTTTCCATAATAGATTCAAAAACCTCCATCTGCATATGCACAATTCTTTGAGCTTGTGTGATAGAACCGACTTTAAACAAACCTTGGCTACTGTTTCACTTACGGTTACACCATCTGGCCGGCATTTCAATTTAGCAGTTGCAGCTTCGTTATAATGAGGATATATATTACAGTTTCTCAACTTACTTTCACGGCGAATATTGTTATATTGACATTTTGTGAAGTTATTTTCAAGAATAAAAGCTAATGCTTCATCCACGGAAAGGAAGATTGGTTTCGTCTGCTCTACTGTGCACAATTTCCTCATTTTTAAAGATCTCGTCGGACTTTGAAAAGCTTCTGTGAGTACAGCAACCAAATCTGTCTCCACTTGTCTCCGAGCCGATGCAACTGCTAATCGGACTAATTAGTTTGTTTCGAAATTTGTTTCGGTTGCCAGCTACGCTGCTGCCTTTTTTTCCCATATTCCGATTTTTCGATAAAAACTTACTTTTGGACGATCAGCTGCTGTGGTATTTACATTAGAGGACGGTGCTTGTATAGCAAATATCAAGTTGGAATCAAGCCAGGGATCAAGACAAAATTTCTCTACTTTTCTGCCACATTTTACAATTTGATTGTCAAATATTTGCAAAAATTGCGTATTTTTTCTCCAACCGAATCCTTATAGTTGGAAATTTCACCATCATCAATTTTTTAAACGCGTACTTTACAACTGCATCATGCTTATTTTCTTTCGAGCTTTCCTTCTGCCAAATTTCAAACAACTCCCTTTTCCCGATAGCATGGTAGCCTAGAAAAAACGCTATAATCCTTAACGCGCACCTGCGCAGTTCGAAATAAAAAGAAATGAACTCTTAAAGCTTAAATTACACAGTGTAACAAAAATGAAGTCAAAATACCTGGGAAGTGATATTATTTTTCTTGTAGATCTTGCTGAGTACAACAAGAAACCAGTTTTGAAATTTCCCAAACACCTCCAAATCTGGAGTTACGGGTAAAAACCCGGTTGATCGGATCTTACGCACTTATATGCCAGTAACTTGGTTTAAGTTTTTCGGCTGATTTGGAAAGAAGAATCTGCGGCCTTTCGAATGGTGTATACACTTTTAAAATCACTCTGAACAAAATTTGTGTATTTTTCCTGTAACTCATCTTTTTTTTAAATTTGTTGTAATTTTTAACTTTAGATGCATTTACACAGATTTTTTTAAAAGGAAGCGAACAATCTTGTTTGCTTTGAAACTTTGAAAGTTAGCAATTTGATACTAATCGATTGTAATTAACCAAAAAATGTGTGATAAACGGAAAAACTTTTGTTACATTTGTGTCCTATTTACGGATATCCGTCATAGGCGTGATTTTAAAAAAATATTGCTGTGATGGAAGTATACAACAAAGTCTTCAATCATTCTTAAAAATTCAGTCGCTGGTATGAGCCACAGACAAGTTTTCACAAACTTGTCATCAGCAGCTCTGGCATAAACCAGATGATTGCTACTTTTGTGAAACAAATATTTCAGGGCACACTTTTAAAACCCCCAAAAATGTAAAGTACGCAAATGTTGTAAGGGTTACAAAACCGATATCTGGTAATGATAAAATTCCGACAACGGCCATATGTGGTTTTGAAGCTGAAAAATATTTGGTGGAAGAAGAGTATCTTCCATCCAAATCTACAACGAAGCGACATTTGGTTTCAAATGCAGATTTCTGCGATCTCGTTCGCGATTTAAGTTTGTCAAAACGACAGGCTGAAATCCTTAGGTCGCGATTAAGGCAGCCGAATTTGGTGGAAGACGATTTTCGTGTCACTTTCTGTAGAAGAAGTGACCCGACATTGTTATTTGAAGAAAGTTTTAAGACTGGTGAAAATTACAGTAATCTCATATGTTGGAAAGGCAGAGAGGCCTTACTAGTGACTTCCACGGGGATTTTGAATAAAATACACAAGTCTCATAAAATATTTGATTTATTCCACAATGTGTACTTATATTAAAATTCCTATATAAGAAAAAACAATTAGGAATTATAAAAGAAAATAATCGGTAATGAGTCGAACATACTTTTTGGTATGGAAACCACTACGAACTTTTAAGAAATTGTAATTACTTTTTCCTGAGCACCGCGTGTGAACCAAATTGTAAGTAATTCAGAATAAAATGGCGAAGGTTCAGGGACGCTACTTGACATTTCTACTGTTTCGTTAAATATTTATAGCAATTAACAACAAAACTAATCAATGTTTTCTTAATATTAAAGTGGAGATGCCATATCTACAATAACAAATCAGGGAGATTTTTGAAGTGGCGTTAACATTCCCCCCGCAGTATGAGAGGAAGCTTCTTCGTCGTCAGACTCCCGATGTGGAGCAACTTCCAAAATCGCAAGCTTCGTAACAGGTCTCTGCAGAATCCCCTGTTGAGTAAGAACCTTTGCACTCCGTACCTGTCCGTCACTAGCCAATCTCGCTTCTAAAACTTTGCCACGCAGCCAAACATTACGGGGTAGAGAAGGGTCAACAATGATCACTAAGTCCCCCTGACATAAAGGTTTTGGTCGATCGTGCCATTTCGACCTACAAGTTAAGGTTGGCAAATATTCAGCCAGCCACTTCTTCCAAAATATGTTAGCATATTGTTGTGAAATAAGCCAGCTTCGTTTTAGCAAAATGCCACTATCACTACATTTAGACAGCGGTTTTAATCCATTGGAACTTCCCACCAGGAAGTGATTTGGAGTTAAAGCTTCGTCAGTATCTTCGTGCACCGGAACATAAGCAAGAGGTCTTGAATTTATTATGTTTTCAACTTCTATCAGCATACTCAGCAGAAGCTCATCGGTAGGACTCCTCGAAGGCATAATTCTATACAGAATTGTTTTTACAGAGCGTACAAGACGCTACCAAGCTCCTCCCATGTGGGGTGAGGCCGGTGGATTGAAACTCCATTTTGTAGTCGCAGTAGTAAATTTCTTTACCAACTCATTTTTATCAACGTCTATTAAAGCCTCACGCAACTCCCTCTCTGCACCGACGAAATTGGTACCATTGTCGCTGTAGAATTCATGAGGTATTCCTCTGCGCGCCATAAAATTGCGTATAGCCAATATACAGGAGCTCGTCGTTAACGAATGTGCCACCTCGATGTGTACCGCTCTTATAGTCAAACAAGTGAAAATACACCCATAGCGTTTTTCTTGGTGCCGGTTAACGGTGACCAGTATGGGCCCAAAAAGTCCACTCCAGTAAATGTGAACGGTGCCTTAAATGATGCAACACGAGCTCGAGGCAATTTTGCCATCTGTGGTGTTTGTGGAACAGCTTTTTTAATTTTACACATTTGGCAGAAACGAATTATTGACTTAAATGTAGCTCGAAGTCTTGACACAGAAAATGCTTGTCGTACTTCATTAATTGCGGTTTCGTGATTCATATGGTGAAGCTTTTCATGAAAATGCATTAAAATTAGTTTGGTGATACGGCTTTTCCTCGGCAAAATGATTGGCCGTTTTTGTTCCCAAGGAATATCTGCTTTGTCGATTCTGCCATGCACTCGTAAAATCCCCTCTTCCAAGTATGGAGACTTGTTATAGATGTCGCTGGTTTTAGGTATGTCCGTCCAGGTTCGATTTCAGATATGCAATTTCCAAAAAATATTTCTCAAATTGAGCTTGCATACACAAGATATGTTGAGCTTTCAATAACTCCTCTTGAGTTAATTCGCCTCTTTGTTTGCCGGCATTTCGGCAATTGCTGATAAAACGCAAAACATAGGCTGTTGCTCTTAAAAGACGTGTCCATTTTGAATATCTAGACACATCAAAAACGATTTCTTGTTTTGTAATTTTAAATGAATGGTGTAATCGTTCCTCCTCCGTGGCCTCAGGATGAGCCTCTGTTTTAGGCCATTGTTCTTCAGATAAACATAAAAATTCTGGACCGTTCAGCCATCTGCTGGTTTCTGAAATTTTAGGAAAATTTCTCCATTTTGTAGCGTCATCGGCAACATTTTGTTTGCTTGGGACCCATTTCCAGTCCTTCATTGAAGATAATTCCAAAATATCTGTAATTCGGAAAGCTACGAATTGGTGGTACTTTCGGTGATCAGAATTTATCCAGCTTAGTACCGTCTTTGAGTCGGAACAATAAAACTTTTTGCAAATTTTTATTTCGTGATTATCTATTATATATTTGGCAAAACGGGCACCGATCAGAGCAGCCATTAGTTCAAGGCGTGGAACAGACGTAAGCTTCATGGGTGCTACTCTGGTTTTGGATCCAATAAGCGAAAAAATGATGGTGTCCTCTTTCTTCAGACGGAAGTAACATACAGTTGCGTACCCATCTTTACTGGCATCCACAAAGGTGTGCAGTTGTACTTCCATTTCATTGTAATTTTCAAAAGGTTTTAAATAACAACGAGGAATTTTAATTTTTTGTATATCTGGCAAATTTTTGACCCACTGGGTCCATTTTGTCTCTAATTCAGGGGGAATCCTTTCGTCCCATTCAATTTTAGATCGCCATACTTCCTGCATAAGCACTTTGACATACATTATAATATGCCCGATTAAACCAAGAGGGTCATAAATTGACATAATTAGTCTGAGCATTTCTCGTTTAGTTGGCGTTTTTATACCCGAATATATGTCGTTCTCCATTAGCCACGCTGAGATTCTAAACGTAATAACATCATCCTCATGTTCCCAAAATACGCCCAGAACCTTTTCAATTTGTTTCTCAAGTTTCGGATTTAGACATTTAATACCATCAGAATCGGTTGACGGTAGAGAATTCATTACTAATTTCCCATTGGAAATCCAAATTCGAATATTAAAACCTCCTTGGTGATGTATATACGATATATCTGATATTAATTGTGCAGCCTCTTCTGGGGTATCGAAAGAATCAAGGAGATCATCAACATAATGATTATCCTTTATTGACTTTACTGCTTTAGGCAATTTGGTTTCATATTGTGCGGCGCTTAAGTTTTTTATGTATTGAGAAATGCTTGGAGCACATGTAGCTCCAAATATCATTACGTCCATTACGTAGACGTCAGGACTTTTATTTTGCTGACAATCACGCCAAAGAAATCGCTGAACGTCGCGATCATCGGGTCTTATATAAAATTGGTGAAACATCTCCTCGATAGCTACAAATAGCTACAGACCTTTGACGAAATTTAAAAAGAATTGATGGCAAGGAGGACAAATAGTCGGGGCCTTTCAGCAAAAATGAATATAAACATACTCCGTTTGCCTTCGCTGCTGCATCCCAAACTACACGAGATTTACCGGGTTTGTTTTTATTAAAAACGGCAAAAATTGGGAGATACCAAATTTTCCCATCGGCACGGCATATTTCGTCAGTACGCAACTTCCGTATATAGCCTTTGGATAAGTATTTGGAAATTGTGTTACTTAAAACGTTGTAGAGTTGAATGTCTTGCTTAACTTTCCGCTCCAGGCAGATGAGTCTTTTTAGAGCCATTTCGTAGCTGTCAGGCAATTCAAAAAAGTCATACTTCCAAAGTAATGGGACCTCAAAATGACCATTATCTTACCGTTTGGCGAATTTATTTAACAAATCTAACGCACGTCTGTCATTTTCTGCAATGAGAGGGTGGGTAATGCTAACTATCAAGTGTAAAATAACCTCTAACCAACTCATCTAACTCACCATCACTGGCAGAACAATCGCAAATATGGTAGTTTAAATGCTTACTTGTGGTTCTGTTTTCGGCAACAGTGCCATACACCAGCCATCCAAGTCGGGTACAAACTGCTACAGGCTCATGAGAAGATCCTTCGCGGGTTTTATTTGAAATTCCCAAATCGAAATGATTAAGTCCAATTAATATTTTAGGCACAGCATCGAAGTAGTTTTTTTACAGGAATATTTCGCAGGTGGCGATATCGCTGCGACAGAAATGTGTAGTCCAATGATTGTTTCGGCAAATTTAGGCATTTTACAGTACACACATTTATTGTCATACGCCGTTTTTTTCCACCTGAAATTTCAATTGTTATTTTTTGTGAACTTTTTTCACTTCTTTCAATACCTCCAGTCCATCGTAGACACAAGGGGTTAGGAGTACCCCTTACTCCAAGTTGATTCACGACAGATTCGTCCATTAAACTGATCGACGACCCTTCGTCGATATAGACAAACGTTTCAACACTTTTTCCATTATTTCCAAACACTGTGATTGCAATTATTTTAAATAAAATATCTTTTATTTTAGCACTATGTGCGTTATTTACAACTTTTTCAATGTGCGTGTTGTTTACTTTATTGTTTGACATTTTATTGTGTGTTTCATTTGCCGGCTCGGAGAATTTATGCAATGAAGGGTGGTGGAAAAACTCACATTCCTCTTGACCGCACTTTTTCTTTCTCCGGCATTCTCCAGTGTGATTAGATAAACCGAACTTACAAAGTTTGTATTTTCTTACCACACCCCATTTCTCATCACGATCCAGTTAGAGATATTTTTTACAACTGCTTACTGTTTTACAATTATTTTCACACACAATGCATTTTCGTTCTTCGTTATGTGTGGAGACGTATTGCCGCTTGCTTGTTGTTGTGGTTTTTTCTCTGTTGCTTTTGTTCGTGCAGGGGCAACTGTTATACAGCTTGCAGTGATACCATGATTAAATAACCATTTAATCATGGTAACAAGTTGCGAACATTAATGACAAAAGAGGTAAGCGTTTGCAAGTTGGTGTCATCAACCGTTGGAGATGATTTAATTTTATTTTTAATTGAATTAATTATTTTTTCTGGTTGGCCGTAGATCATCCGGAGAACCAGTATTACACCAGGCACATTAGAGGGATGGATAAGAATTAGTTAGACGCTATGCAAGGCATCTCCTTTCAGCGATTTTTGCAGGCGGATTAGGTTTTCTGCATCGGTAAAGGGACAGGAAGCAGTGGACCACTCGAAAGTGGAAAAAATATAGGCCATTCTTCTGGTTGGCCAGTAAATGTAGGCAATTCCTTCGGAACTGAATTCCTGGCAATAATGTAGCTTTGTTGGGGACCGTACGTCATTTCCGAAGTTTCTCGTGGGCGGGAGGCCGCATTCGTTGGAAAGTAAGATAAATTAATTCTTGTGGAAGACATTGGTGGTCGTGCCATGTAAGCTTGTGAAGCAAAATTTGTTCGATCAAATAAATGTGATTGTTGATTAAACTGACTTTGAGTGTTGGTATTAAAAGAAGATGGCTGGGTTGAGACAGGAACAAAATTTGTTTGCGGTGGGTGAGTAACCGATGTTGGAGGAAGTGTTGTGCTATTGTTGTTAGTCACAGGTTGTTCACTGATACCAGCGGGATGCTCTGGTAAACGATTTGGATTAGGCATTTCTCTAAGCCAATTACGAACGGACTGGGACTTACTGGATATTGTTTCAATATCATTTTCAGCTTCTTCAAGAAGCTGATATTTTTTGTTTAAATACTGGCAGTTGTACTCAAGGCTGAGTGTTCGCTCTTCTTCTAGACGTTGAAGTTGTAATTGTATTCTACGGGAATGTGACAGTTGAGAACGATCTGAGCACCGACTTTTGTTACTGAGTGCGGGTGAATTAGGCCGTATGGCAGAACACTGACTGCATTTATAGGTTATGTCACCAGTGGCATTTGCACCCGTTGAGGGAAAATTTTTTGTGACGCTCAATGCAAATTGTCATATTTTCTTCCGGAGGATTGGGACTTAGTGAACAATTGTGATCTGCTTGTTCTGGTTGTTGAAACTTTGGATTTGGCGAATTCATTTTTTACTTACTGCGAGATTGGCAATCTTATTGTTGACGCTGAAGGTGACTCGGGTGAAGACGATGTAGACCACAAAAAGAATTTTAAAATGTTGGAAAGGCAGAGATGCCGTACTAGTGACTCCCACGGGAATTTTGAATAAAATACACAAGTCTCATAAAAATATTTGATTTATTCCACAATGTGTACTTATATTAAAATTTCTATATAAGCAAAAACACTTAGGAATTATAAAAAGAAAATAACCGACAATGAGTCGAACATACTTTTTGGTATGGAAACCACTACGAACTTTTAACAAATTGTAATAACTTTTTCCTGAGCACCTCGTATGAACCAAATTGTAATTAATTCAGAATAAAATGGCGAAGGTTCAGGGACGCTACTTAACATTTCTACTGTTTCGTTAAATATTTATAGCAATTACCAACTAAACTAATCAATGTTTTCTTAATATTAAAGTGGAGATGCCACATCTACAATAACAAATCAGGGAGATTTTTGAAGTGGCGTTAACAAAACCGTGTGACCAAAGCAATTGAAAAATCATTTGAACGGCGAGGATATTGCTGCGCCGTATTTCTGAATGTTGCTCAAGCATATGACAAAGTCTGGCACTTTGGCTGACCTACAAAATTTGCAAATACTTACCGGAAAATACGCATCGAATTCTTGAGTCTTACTTAGAAAACCGCAGATTCAGAGTCAAATGTGGGCATCACGTCACCGATGACCGCGAAATACTAGCAGGTGTGCCCCAAGGAAACGTCATGGGGCCTATCCTTTACCTTCTGTTTACCGCAGATATCTCTACCAGCCGAAACGTGCTAACATCCACTTTTGCCGACGATACCGCTATAATGGCCGCACATAAAAAGCAGGATATTGCATCTATGAATCTAGGTGTACATCTCAGACGAGTAGAATCTTGGCTCTCTGACTGGAGAATAAAAGTCAATGAGGCTAAATGCACACAGGTAATTTTCACACTGCATTTTAGCACTTGCCCGACATTGAAACTAACCAATATCCCTTTTTCTCAATCTGATCATGTTACATACCTTGGAATCCACCTGGATCACCGACTTACCTGGAGAAGTCATATCGAAACCAAGAAAACTCAACTGAAACTTAAGGTCCATCAACTTCACTGGCTCCTAAACGCGAACTCAAAACTAAGCCTTGAATATAAGGTCCTGTTATACAACAGTGCAATCAAACCTATCTGTTTATACGGTGCCCAGCTATGGGGCAAAGCAAGCTCGAGCGATCTCGACAAAATCCAAAGAGTCCAATCGAAGACATTGCGGCTCATTACCGGTGCCCCTTGGTATATTGGGAATGAAAACGTCCACCGAGACTTGAAAATACCTCTCGTTAAAGAGGCAATTCAAAAAATCAATATAAAGCACAAAGAGAAGCTCGAACGGCATGATAACATACTTGATAGACAATTATTGTGCAGTCCAAGCTCTTTAAGACTTCGAAGAAACGAAGGCCGTGTTTTCTAATTTTCACTTTTGCTTCATCCGTAACAGTAATCGCGAACACACGCGCCCGAAAGACGGTGTAGAATTCTTTTTTCTACGTCACGTGGCCTAAATTCTCGTATACGTGATCTTTAAAACAGTCAATATCAATCGCGGACGAACACTCAAAAAAGACTGTGTAGAATCCTTTATTCTACGTCTCGTGGCTTAAATGCTTTCATACGTGATCCTCAAAACAGTCAACCCGAAAAACCTACAAAACCTAAATTACGTCGTCCACTCTGCTATTCTAGAGTTATCTGTTATACATGCATAACTAGAGTTCTTCACTCTACATAATATAGCGAACACTCTGTAAATGACTGTATGGGTCCTCAGGCCCTTTATCACGAGGTTTAAGCGAAAGCAGGCTTAAAATTCTCAGACATGTGATCCATACCAGTAATATACTGTTTTGACCAAATTTATTTAAATTCCTGCCAATTAGCAGAGATCCACATTACCAGAAATCCATAGTAGGATTCATTATTGAATTATACTTAAGATTTGTATACTTATTGTTAGGCTCCTGTGGGGCAGATTCAATAATTCAAATAAAGCATATATAAAAAAAAATATATCGGAGGGGATAGATATTGCCGACCCTCAGTTTTATTTGCCACAGCGAATCGATTTACTTTTAAGTTGTGAAATATTTTTCGATCTTCTTCGTGATGGAAGAATGTCTCTTGACTTTGACTCCCAAGCTTAACAAATACTTCGTGGGGATGGATAGTTGGGAGTACAGCCTTCCACAAAATTTTCTTTGAACGAGACATTAATGGTAGGTCCAACTGTACAGCAGGATCTGATAACGACACTTTTTGTTTTTCGCCTTCGTAAATACGCTTTATCGGCTGATATATGCTTTTGTAGGGTATCACCTAATGTCGAATCCCAGTCAATTTGTTTTTTCCACATTTTCTGAATCAAAATTTTGCAACATGCAATAATAGGACCCAATAATCCGAAAACATTGAAAATCTGATAAATTTAAATCTGCCTTCTGGATAATTGTTTACGCCATCCAAAGGACGACTTTCCAATATAAAATAGGACGCATTTGCAGAAACTGTCTCCATTCTTACACGAAGTACAAAATTCAAGACCAACATTGCAAATCATCAGAGTTGGAGGTCTGTTAGCAAATGCAGCATTGTCATACAACACTAAATTCCCCGCGATGCTTCCAAAAGATCATCGTTTTTCTCGTTTTTTTGTTGATTATCTTCACGAGAAGCACTTTAATGCCATATCCAACCTCCCATATGTCGCTTTTTTCGTTTGCTTTTCTTCCACATTGAACAGGTCTCTGATTTATCGACTTACACATATCTTTTATGTTTAAAAAGATTAGGGTAGACGTGGGATTACACTTCGACCATACTGCGATAACGCAACAAACTTTGTTGGTGCTAGCTCCATGTTGAAAGAGGTTAAATAGCGTTATTTCGACGAAGAAAATGTGAAATTATTGATGGAGCTACTACAGGCTTTCAGTTCTTGTTTATCCCTCCACGTTCATTTCACTATGGTGGCCTGTAGGAATTGGCCGTTAAAACAGCCAAAACCCTACTGGTAAAAAACATGTTTCAGGTCAGGTTAACTTATGAGTTCCAGACCAATCTTATTGAAGTCGAAGCAATTCTGAATTCTCAGTCTTTAGACCAACGGTGAAGCATTGACTCCAGCCAACCATCTGGTTGGTTCATCCTAGTTGGCGCTTCCAGATAACCAAATTACAACTACGAATGTGAATTACCTAAAGTACAGCAGATGGTGACCTTTCTGAAGCAACAGTTTAGGCAACAATGGGTCCCTGATTAAGTTTTGAGCTTGCAACAAAAATCTAAATGGTTCAAAACTTTCGACAACATAGATGAAGGAAGACTTGTTATAGTACATGAAGAAAAAATTCCTGCCCAACAGTGGCTTCTGGGTAGTGTGATTAAAGTCATTCCCGGTCATGATGGTAAGGTACGAGTTGTCGACATTACAACATCCAAGGGCATTTTTCGAAGATCAATTCATAGAATAGCACCTCTGTCCATTGACGAAGCTGATTGAAAGGAACTTTCAATGGGGGCAGGATGTTTGGGCAGAACTGCAGTAAAATATATTTAGAATAGCACCTCTGTCCATTGACGAAGCTGATTGAAAGGAACTTTCAATAGGGGCAGGATGTTTGGGCAAAACTGCAGTAAAATATATTTAGTAATTAACTAACAATTCTCTATGTGTACCATAAGTTACCTAAAATGTATACACTTAATTAATCCAATATTGATATTACTAGTTTACCGCTTGCGGTACCCTATATATACATTATTTTCTAAGGTCTATATATTCTTGAATTCTTGCATTGTAACCAGAAACAGAAAATATTAGAGTGGAAACAACAACAAATTGTTGTCGTCTTTCTTTTTTCCCACGCAATATACATGTTTCACAATCATTTCATCTTGCTTATACATAATTATAATAACGCGTAATCCATTTCGAGTTTCACTACTTTTTTTTTTGAAAGAACATTCTTTGGCGTGATGTTTTGCTCCAAAGCCTGAATCGAAGCGGATTTGTCCGCTCAAACCTTGACAGTCCACAAACCGTGACAGTATGACACGACTCACACGAGATCTGACAAAAAAGGCTATTGAAAAAAGTATCTCTACTTGGATCACCCATTATTAGCGTTATCGCGATGTTTGACATAGATAGAATGAGTATATATCGCGATGTCAACTAATACAAAAGTAAAGTCGTATATTGTTTTGTTTTTCACGAGTAATATGATCAAATAAAATATTGAATTTGGGTTGGTATGTCCAGTTTCAATAACACATTCGCCATTTGTTTATGTCTAATACCCTATCCATTTTATAGATGTACATAATATACATGTATCATAATCATTTCATCTTGCTTAAACATTATTATAATACTATCGTTATCGCGAATTAAATGTTTTGAATATGGGTATATAATTGACATAGATAGAGTATATATCGCGGTCAACCAATTCAAAAGTAAAGTCTTATATTGTTTTGTTTTTCACATGCAATATAATCAAATACAAATATTGAATTTGGGTTGGCATGCTCAGGTTCAAAACCATCTTATCCATTTCTATATAAGTATGTGTAATACCCTATTCATATTATTGATGTAACAAGCTGTTTAAGATACTCATATTTCGGTTGATATAACGGCTTTTAGTCTAGATAAATATATTTAAATTTTAATCCGTTTGAACTTTCAAGAAGACTAAGCATAACATTTGGCTTTCCACAAGTAGAAGAGCCAACAATGAAAGCTCTTATTGAATTAGGTGAAAGGGAAATGTGCTTCGTTTTAGCATATTTTGGTGCGTGAAATCTAAATTTCTCACGTTAATATTCGTATCTTGCTTTATTAGACGCATTTAACTTCTGATTGTAAACTTATTATCTGATTTCAATTTATGCCGAATCAGTTTAGAAAAGATATTAAATGATTGTCGATCATAAAAAGGTTACCAATAGTAACACGGCAGTTCGAGGTTGCTGAATAACGTAATTCAGAATTTTCCTTTTGAGTTACATTTACCGGGATATTAATTTTTCGGACCCGGAACAAAGTTAGAAAAATAGAGTAGAAGGGGATCAATAGGGTATAAATAATTTGGATGCGGCATGTAAAGTTCATACTTTTGCATATACACAAAACAAACGATATAAACAAACGACGCCAAGACGTCATCGAACTATCGAAAAGAGCTTGGGAAAGATTAAAGGCAAAAGGTAGCAGAATTGGGGAAAAATAAATGGGTTTTTAGTTACCAATGCTATGAGGGCTTAAGTAAAACTTGGTATGTGAATACAGAAGAAAAAACATAAAACAAAATGTCGGAAAATTATATTTAGTACTGCAGTTAAAAATGCAACTGTGGTCCTAAAGAAAGAAAAACTCCATGACACAACAGTGCCATCCGCCTTGCTCAAATGGCGATTGAAAAATTGTTTAAAGGTAGAAAATCTCAAGTCAGTATACCAAAATTATTTCGGGTGCCAAAAGTTGGTGGATTTCTACCTTTTATACCTATTATATCAGGTGTTGCATCTTTCATCGCAAAGGCAATTAAGACCGCTAAAATGCTAAACAACAATTTGAAGAAAATGTGCGACATAATAAGAGAAAAGAGGGAATATCAGTGGGAAAATAACTTTATTTAAAACCATAAAAAACGGGAATGGGAATCCCATACAACAAAAAATTATCAAACAACTAATAAAGCAGCTACCCAAAAGACCTCTCACTGATATCGATATAAGAGAGTTTGGAAAAAAAACATATTTCAAATTTTAGAGGAGTCACACTTCCCAAATCACCTAGACGTAGATAATGCGGAATAGCTAATTTCGACTCATACAGCGGCTATGGTACAAATTGGGTAGCATACAACAAAAAGACAACAATATTGAGTTTTTGAAACCTTCAACCCCCTCTCGAAATTTTATTATATTTATGGGATAATATTAAATATAATTATAAGAGGGAGCAAAATTTTTAATCATTTAGTTGTGGACATTTATGTTTAAAATAGCTTTGTCAATTAAAATAAAGTAAAATAAACCACACGCATTTTGTTCTAATATTTTTTAAATTATTTATTATCGATTCTTCAGAGTAATTTCTACATTTTAACATTATGTTTTATAATTTTTTCCATTTTTTCTCATAACAGTCTTGTAAGATCTACTTGAACATCTTTCTCATTGTTTATGGCAGCACAGGTAGGGATATAACATTTTTCATAAAAATATGATATTTGTTTTTGTAGAATGTAGTTCCAGCAAACGAATGTTGTAAAAAATATTCAAATGCGGTTTATTTTACGCCGTCTTACAATTAATTTTTTTTATTGCCGTTTTGCTTTAGAACTAGGAGACATCTTACATCCTTTTGACGAAAGTCAAATTAAATATCCTCTATGGTGGATTATTTAGTAAGTTAAACGAAACAAAAAATTCAAATTGGTCTAATCGAATCTGAATAAAGTCCTAATATGTTATAAGATGGAACCATAGTTCTCGTGACATTCCAATGATATGCTTCTTATTTTGAAACAATATCAAAGGTTTAAATTTCATCGTCGTCGAAAATCCGCTCCGCTAAAATGTGAATACTTTAGTTGTTTTCGAAACTTTCCTGTAACATGTTTAAAATAAATAAAGCTGAGATGGCATTGGTCTATTTTCATTATTGTCATAGAAACGACAATAGCATATATATAAAGGAGTTGGCTTTTATGCCGGTCACGTCAGTTGTACCTAACTATTACTTATTCTAACCCCCTTTCGATACCAGAAGCTTACCACAGAGGGATGGAAGAAAAATTAATTCTGCAGAAAACATGTGAATGGGTTAGCATGGAATGATGGCACTATCGACTATTGTAGTGTTGGTGATATTTTGTCACTCCTAAATAGCTATAAATATATCTTTGTTGTTGAAGGAAAAAGAAAAGATTTATTTTTGGAAAAGTATGTTAAGTCAAGTGTCTTAAATCTTGAAGACAAAATAGATTTGAGAAATTTAGTACATAATCTTACATCTTGCCCACTTCATAGTTATACAAGATATAAATGTGCATTAAATAAGTTATATAAAATATTTATATTTGTAGAAATTTTTTTTTTAAGAATTTTAGATATTATTTTAGACTAAAAAAAATATTTATAATAAAGGAAAGAATTGTTTTCATTTCACCATAAGATTACCAAAAAGTTTATATGGTAAGAACTCTAATATCCTCAAATAAAAACACAAAATATTAAATTTATGTTTTTATTTAAATGTTGCTTAAGCTGTAATCTGCATAGTAAGCTATCCTAATCATCATTCAAAGGAATCTTGCATATGGAAATACACCTTCATTAAATCGTTGTATTTGCTTACAGAATGTTGAACGTTTCGGTCAATTTTAAATCACAAGTTTGAGTGAGATGTATATATAACTAGCAAAATAAAGGTTAAATATTTTTTTTGAACAAATATAATTAGACTTAGAGGGAGGAAGAACAGCAAATGACAAGTACAATTAGCCTGGTGCCAGACAGTCTGCGTTGATTCTCTATGAATCTTCAAGGATGGTATACCATTATTTCACTTTAAACTCAAGGTGAAACAATGACACGATCCAATCAGTATGAAACAAATTGAAGCTACTCTCATACATTCTAACGACAGATATCAAATTCAATTGGCCATCAACAAAACCAAAATCATTCCTTACAAAACGCACACACAAAGTATGTAATAGTATGTACACAAAATTACTTTATTTAGAGAAAAGAATAACATTATGTTTGCGCAAGAGTAAAGATGGGTCAACCTAGCAACCCTCCTCTGAAAACGGTTTATGAAAAGAGTGGTAAGTGCCAAAAAAAACAATTAAAATTCTTCCCAGGCACGCTTCAATGAACTTAACCCAAAATAAGAAAGGGAAAATATCAAAAAAAAAATAATTAAAACTCTCCTGAGCCACACAAAGAACCAGACTTTAATGAATTTAACAAGTGCCGAAAAAACACTTTAAACTCTTCTGAGCCACGCTTCAATGAATTTAACCCAAAGTAACAGAGAGGCAAGTGCCTCTCGGCAATTGCCGAAAAAACACTTAATTCGCCCCGCATAAACTGCAAAACAACACAAAATACTAGGCTCCCAGAATTCAAACCCTCAAAAAGAGTACATTTTGACGCTCTAATGATTTAAAACCTTCTCAAAAAAGAGGGGAAGGTCCGAATAAGCACTTAACCCGCCCGCATAAGCTGCAAAGCCACACAACGTACAAGGCTCCCAAAATGTGGCCGCTCAAAAAAAAAAATTCACACTTCAATGATTTTAACCCCTCCCAAAAAAGAGGGATAGGTACGAATAAGCACGTAGCCCTTAAAAATAAGAAAAATGTTATTCGAATACCTTTTTATCTGTCGCAAAAAAATTATCTGAATTTGTCTTTGATTTTGTTTTAATCATTAGACAAGTAAGCATATATTCTTTGTTTATTTAAACAATTCTTTTTAAAATAAACAATTAAAAAATTTATTGATTCGACTATTCATACAATTGATAACACAGTACAACAGCCAATCTGGGGGGTGAGAAATTCCAAGTCAGGGTGATGGTACTAGGTCAGTATATTAAAACCCTCAAAGAGTTTTGCGTTCGTATGTGCCAGTTTTTTTTATGACCTTTTGCATTTTTTCCTTATCTTGATGTTTTTTCGCTTAGTTGTAAAATGTTGGCAAAAACGTAGTTTGACATAACTCGAGAACGACTAGTTCGATTTTGCTGAAATAAATTGAGAAAATCAATAATTACATTTTCTTTAATCCAATAATATACTGTTTCTCTACCAAATCAACATTTTTGCAATTAGAAATAAATTTATGAAGAAAATTTTGCCAAAAAAAAAAAAATTTTTTTTTAAAACATATAAATCCCAAACGGAAAAACGTGTAGAGTCTTATAACTTTCACGTAAAGTCACATAACCTATAAACAAAATGCGACATAGATCATAGAAATCGATTAACGCGTTCTGCTTTTATTCAAAATTTAAAACATATAAATCCCAAACGGAAAAACGTGTAGTCTTATAACTTTCACGTAAACTCACATAACCTATAAACAAAATGAGACATAGATCATAGAAATCGATTAACGCGTTCTGCTTTTATTCAAAATTAAGTAAAGGTATGAATTTCAAAAATTTCAACAATCCTTCTATTACTTCTTTGATTGCCTGCCATGCGTCCAATTCAGCGTCAATCAAAATATTGTTGAATGCGCCACTTTTAATCAGCTTTCGTATATCTGGACCATTTAGTACGCCTGATTGGAAAAAATGAAGTTGTTAAGATGGAAAATCATGGGAAATGAATGTGATATTATAATTTACCTTCTTTAATTTTACTTTCGCTGAGTCTCGGGTAAATTAGTTTCAAACACAAGAAAACTTCATCTCTTTTGGCGACAGTTTTGATGAAATTCTCAACAATTCCAAGTTTAATATGCAGTGGAGGCAGCAATATCTTCTTCTTCGGCACTAGAGGCTCACGAATAATATTGGCCATTTGTAACCTGCTGTGCTCTCTGAGTTTCCATCCGTGGCATGCATATTGGTCACCGGAAAATCGTGTGTCCCAATCGCACAAAAAGCACATATATTTTATATAGCCGCTTTGAAGGCCGCAAAGCATTGCTACAACTTTTAAATCGCAGCATATGCGCCACATATGCTTGGCGTAGTTAACCATTTTTAAAATATTTTCCAGTGCATCATATGTTTCTTTCGTTTCTGTACTATAGGCGATTGGAACTGAAGGTTTTTTATTGGTCTTATGCAGTAAAACCGCCTTCAAGCTGAGTTTTAAACTGTCAATAAATAGCCTCCAGTCATCTGCTTCATATTTTATTTCCATTGCGTCCATCAATTTTCCTACATCCGGGCAATATGCAGAAGTTTTTTCATCATTCACAAGGAATAAAGTTTGGAGTGTTGCCTGACAACTTCGATAAGCTGTGACTTTCACACCGGGTGCCAAAAGATTGTTTGATTTCATAAAAGAAGCCAGTTCTTCTGATTTATGCTGTGTTAGTTCCAATTTGGCAACAATTGAATCAAGGCTATTTTGATTTACTAAAATAGGCTCATTGGACACAGATGGTTCGGGATTATATGAGGTATCATCACTTAAACCGTATGCTGCTGCAAAACTCGGAGCGGTCATAGAAGATACAATATCTGGGCTAGAAGCTTTTGGCACAGGAATGTGGTCCGAATGAGGCAATGGTGTTGCGGCACTTGCAACACCAACGTAATTATACGATTTTCTTATCCTTTTTGCGGCTCCTTTATTCGCACATGCATAGCAATTCAATGAATTGTGACCTTCGCCAGGATTAGTCCAAGTCATTGGGATACCGAATGGTATAGTTTCACGACTTCTATTTTTCCAATCCATTAGATGGTTGTAGCAGCTTTTACACACCACATTTGGTACCCAATTTTTGTTCAGTATAACAGTTGAAGTACATCTCGTATATTTGAACAAAAGCAGTACTGAAATTTCCCTTTTTTTATGTGTTGAGATATATTGACCACAGCAGTAGCAGAAGCTATTTATATCTGGCGTGTACAGTTCCATATTCTATTCACTTTTGTTCACTTTTAAAAAACTGGAGGGAAAATACTTGTTCTCTTCGCGTTCGTCGGCACTTGTTTAATGACAAAAAAACGAACAATGAACACCTATTTATACTATTTCATTTTCATATTTTTCAATATTTTACCGACAGGTACTTATGAATTGGCGCATCTTGCTACGTTCTAAAACATGACCACTCATGAATGTGGGTGGAATTCGTGTAAAAAAATTATGCAGGTAGCCAACAGAAAAAAACCCAAATAATTACAAAAGGGCCCTTGCTTTTTTCCTTTTAATTGTTCACGCACATTTATGACCGTTTTTTAGTTTGTTACAGCAACCATAAAAATGTAATAACCTTTTGTTTATTACTCTTTTTTTAATTCTGAGAATCATAAAAAAAATCATCAACCTTTTTTCCAAGGAATTTTGAGCATATCTCGAGCAAATTTTTGAAAATCATACCTTTACTTAATTTTGAATAAAAGCACAACGCGTTAATCGATTTCTATGATCTATGTCGCATTTTGTTTATAGGTTATGTGACTTTACGTGAAAGTTATAAGACTCTACACGTTTTTCCGTTTGGGATTTATATGTTTTAAAAAAAAAAATTTTTTTTGGCAAAATTTTCTTCATAAATTTATTTCTAATTGCAAAAATGTTGATTTGGTAGAGAAACAGTATATTAATGGATTAAAGAAAATGTAATTATTAATTTTTCTCAATGTATTTCAGCAAAATCGAACTAGTCGTTCTCGAGTTATGTCACGTTTTTGTCAACATTTTACAACTAAGCGAAAAAACATCAAGATAAGGAAAAAATGTAAAAGGTCATAAAAAACTGGCACATACGAACGCAAAACCCTTTGAGGGTTTTAATATACTGACCTAGTACCATCACCCTGACTTGGAATTTCTCACCCCCCAGACAATAACCCCAAAAATGTTCCACTGTGTAATTGTATTAATGCATCATTAACTTAAAAATGACGACGGTGTTGCCAGCATTGAATTGACAAATTAATTGAAATGTATTTTAGAAAAAGTACTGTACTGATATAGGTTTGTTAGGCAAAAAGTGTTTGTTAGCTACTATGTAGTTTAAACCAGAATTAAGATTTTTTTTAAGAATATGGCTGTAAGAGTATATAAATTTGTTGTTGACGTAGAAACTTTTATACTAAGGATTAATTTTTTACTCAATGTAATGTGGTCATACTCGTAGTTGGAACTAATCTGTTGATGGATTTATTGTGAGAAGAATTTTGATATATGTCTGCAACTTCTGTTGCCATACGAGCTTATTATATCTTAGGCTGAACTACATTTTTTTAACTCTCTTTGGAATGTCATCGCTCGGTATAGCTCTAGCGACGTGAACAGCGATTTCTTAGGTCTAGGTAGAGATGGTTTGTATTGGCTAGCATTCGCTACGGGAGAGAGGTATTTAGTTCAGGGAAAAAAATTCCTCAACGACCTTAAAAAGTGGTTGAGACATGAAAAAATTTAAATCGACCATATTTCGACATAATTCATGTTGGCTGCATTTCTGGTGGTTCTTAAATTTGGCAAAAATCTGGTCCATGCGTTGCACATCGGTGACG
This sequence comes from Hydrotaea diabolus, assembly GCA_963513945.1. NCBI lineage: Eukaryota > Metazoa > Arthropoda > Insecta > Diptera > Muscidae > Hydrotaea > Hydrotaea diabolus. The sequence continues at coordinate 11,773,914 of OY740721.1, read as the reverse complement.
GCCATTGCAGATACATGTACAACATGAACAAAACTACTCTATAACTTAGAACAGTCTCTCGAATCCTCAACTATTATGTGACGTGTGGGCAACCCTCGATAATATTGAGAAAACTGGCTCAGTTTGTTGTGAAAGTGTATGCGCCATTCTTGTGAAAATTTAACCACTGGCAATTCACAGAAGTCGAAATTTCTTCTTTATATGTTGGATGTCAGTTGCCGATAGAGGTTCAAGAGGTCCTCTGTCCGTTAATAGAAAATAACAGGATTTTTCCACACAGAGAACGTTCTCTTATCGATGATAACAGACCAAGATCAACTAGTGCGTTCAGATGCGTATGATAAGATTTTATCAGCCCGCAATGAATCTACAGGGTGCATGCGATAAATGTTAGGTCTAGAAGTTCATAATTTCATATAGTTCTGCAATATGCTTATTTCATCTATGTACACACTTAATACAAAAGTATTTTGCCTAGGAATACAATTTACAACACAGAACGACAAGTCGAAAGAGTGCGTAAGAAACGATGTAATCATATTTCAATACAAAATTGTTAGTCACTAATTATTATCATTCCACTGTCTGAATCACTCACTTGTATTTTGGTTTCGTTTGACAACAGAAACACATAAAATAAAATATACTACCCGAAATTTAATAAAGGAATGCCAATAGATATATTGACTTTTAAATCTTTTAATTCCGTTTCTATACATTTTTCATTTTGTACAAATTTTTGTTTGTTTACATTAATTTTTTTTTTTTGCTTCAGGCAATACATTTGAGTTCCAAGGATTTTCAATGCCTGTTTTGTATCGAGTTCAAATATACACAAGATGAGGGTTTCCTCAAATTTAAGTTAAAACACGTAGACTTATAATAAAATTACCAATTTTATGGTTTGCATCATATATTCGCAAATTTTTTTCAGTAACAAATACATAGGTTGAATCATTTAGCTGTTTTTTTATTTATCCCATATGAACACAAATAAAAGAATAGGCTAACGCCTTGATAAATTGACACTTTCTATCACTCTGAAATGTTCAAAAAATTGAATACTCCCCTTGAAGAATAGGATTTGGTATGGTATTACAAATTTACTTAGATAGCAAGTAAAAAATACTCCAGAAAGCATCATCGGAAATCGACTGAGTTTTAGCAGTTGCTTGGCTGCACAGCCATAATAATCCGTTATATTAATGTGCACGACGAATTTTTAACTTTGCATTGTGCGTATCGATTGCTTAATTCACAACGACACGTGAATCAGAATATTAATCAAGCCAATTTTTTGCTTAAGTTATTTGTCGAGAACTTTTCTACTGTATTCAAATCAAACAGCGTTTCTTTAATGTCCGGAATCTTCTGCATTTGTCTTATTGCACAGAAGCATATGGTCATCTTATTTCGTTGTAGACTTACGAATTTGGAAACAAATTGATGATTTCAGTATACAGATTTATTGATAAGTTTATTAAATGAAATAATACGAGTAAATTAAATAAAAAACACAATATAAAAAACGTTGATTATATATTAACACATTTTTTCGATAATATGTAATTTTTGGAAGCCACTTAAGGGAAACTTCTGGTCAAACTCAATCGATCATCGAGATGACCCTAGAAAGGCCTAAGGGAGTAGATTACGACCTAATTTACCATATATCCTAGACCAATTTCAGATCAGAGATATATACGGAAGGCATTATTGAAGGCGAACTTAATGGACCATCGAGATGTCCCTAGATAGGTCTGAGGGAGTTGATTACGACCTAGATTACGAAGAGATCACGGCAGTTACGGTCGATCTTAATCGACCCCTTGATAGGTCTGAGGGAGGTGATTACGACCTAATTTACCATATATCCTAGAACGATTTCAGATCGGAGACATAAGGCATGCAATAAATGTCTGCCTTTATTATCGCAGCCACTCTTGGAGGCTCCTTTAGGGGCACTTTCGGTCCAACTTAATCGGCCATCGAGATGACCCTAGATAGGTCAAAGGGAGTATATTAGATCTAATTTACGATATTTCCTAGACAGATATCAGATCGGAAACATATGTCATTATTAAATATATGTGTTTAATATGTAAGTTATAATTAGAAGCCCCTTTAGGGCCACTTTCGGTTGAACTTAATCGACCACCTATATGTCCCTAGATAGGTCTAGCTTATGACCTTTTTTACCATATATTTTAGATCAAAGATATATGGCATGCACTAAACCTCTGCCTTCAATATGGACGCCATTATTGAAAGCCCCCTTAGAAGCACTTCCGGTCGAATTAAATCGATCATCCAGATGTCCTTATATAGGTATAAGGAAATACATTACGACCAACTTTACCATATTTCCTAGATCGATTTCAGATCGGAGATAATGGGGGGGTTTAATTTTAAGGGCCGATGTTGAATGTGAACCACACCTAAACCTTAAATTTTTTCTGCATTTCATTTGATATTTCTCAATATCAGACTAAATCAATTTGAAAGATATGCAAGCGAGTAACTCGTTTAAGTTATTCAGGCTTATTATGAAAATGGGCGTTCAAATCAAAATGCATATCGTGCACTTCGTGATTTTTCTGTTTTTATTTTTTTCTGCTGATCCAAAGTGTTCTTGATTTCAAGAAGTTTCAAAATGACTTGACATGGTTCTTAAGATTTTGGCTGAGCATAAAGTTTTGATGGATCGCTTTGTTTCCCTAAACATAATCGTAGAAACCATGATTTCCATTTTTTCAAAGAAACATAGTGCAAAAACTAAACTAATTGGACATACTGTTAGCAACGCAATCTGACATATATATATATATATATATATATATATATATATATATATATATATATATATATATATATATATATATATATATATATATATATATATATATATATATATATATATATATATATATATATATATATATATATATATATATATATATATATATATATATATATATATATATATATATATATATATATATATATATATATATATATATATATATATATAAGGATTTTCTTTTCAGTAACCATAATTTCTAAGTTATTAATTAAACTTTTCAGTGACAAAAGAATAAATATTTCAAGCAAAACAGCCGCAACAATTCTAAAGGCGAGGAAAAAAAACGTTTAAGACCCATCCCTCAACGACCTTCAAATTTAATTAAATATTATTGTACTAAAACACTTCTTATACTTTTATATATCTAGAAAGGTTTAGTCAACCGTGAATTAAAAACCCCTTGACAACCATAAATAAGGCTGTTGCATAAAATGTTTAGTTTAATCTAAATAATTTTTTGTTAATTACAAATCGGGAAAGGGTTTGCCAGCCTCTAAGAAAATCAGCATATGTGACCCGGCCTATGACTCAAAAAAGAAATTGCGAAAAACTGCTTTTAAAGATAAACAATTCAAAAAAGGCAAAAGAGCATAAATGAGATAAGTTCGTGTGTGTATATAAAGAGCGATGTTTTTTTCAATGCAAAGCACAAACCAGATTCTGACCGAAAAAAAATCGTGTGAGTGCTCAGATTTAAAAGCAATGTTGAACGAGTAGGACGTGTGTCGCTTGTGAATAGGGACTTTCTAGTTTTCATCACGTGAAAGAGCGTCTCAAACTCTATCGAAACCAACAATAAAGTGGATAATTTTTTTTTGAGTCATAAGCTTTTTCATAGGCCGGGTCACATATATGTATAGGTTTTTAAGTGTATTGCTCCTAATACTTTGTACAAGTGTTACTAAAATGTGATAGTGAATCGTTAATTTAAAGTTTCCATGTGGTTCAATAAGAACGACCTATTCAGTAGAACTGGAGAATATTAGTGGAAGATTACGATGGCTGGTGTACATTCGCTCAGTAGTACTACTGACAATGTCACTAGTAAAACACTAAAATTTTACTATATCCTTTCCCTGCTTGGTTGCGCTGTTTTTTTACGCTGCCGTCTCACTTGCTCGTGTCACATAAACGCCAAAGTGTCTCAAATCAAGTTAAAGACAATCCCACTCTGTCCCGCCAGTGGCCGGCGTGTCCTAGAATACGAAATTATCGTTTTTAAGTTTGTGATAAAACCCCTATGGGCATCCAGCTCGGTGATTCTGTTTGCGGATCGAAAGTAAATAAATTAAAAAGGCAACCATCTAATATTCTACAACAGATTACAAAATAAATTAGGAAGTATTCGAGAAAATAGAAGTAAACAGCCATATTTACTTACTCATGAGTTCCGTAGACGTAAAGGAAATTGTGCACCTTAAATATAAAGCATATCTAAAAAATTTTAATAATGAGATTAAGTGTCAAAATAAGATTCGAATATTATATATAAAACTCAGTTAGTATACTTTTTGTTTTTTGCACTGCCCTATAAGATTTTAAAAGTTATTGTTGCCTTAATTTCTAACAAAAACTCCAATAAAAAAAACTCTGTTAAACAAAATTAAATTCAGGCGTGGTCCGCTGTGTTATACCCTGCACTTCTGGATGTTTAGAAAAGCCAATTAAATATAGTATATAGTCATTGTTCATGGTTTAATCACATTCGTTACTTTACGGATGGTGAATGCTACCCCTGCTGGGAACTAAAAGTATTTTCGAATGCCGTTAGAATATACTTATATAATTTTGTTTCTTGAATGAAATGTTCAATAAAAACATTGCCTCAATTCTGAATATTAACTTATTTTAAATAACTTGCTTGATAAAAATCTCTATTTTTGAAAAACAACATTACCGAATCCTAATAAATAATTTTGAGGATCATAATATGGTTCAGTGAATCATACTATGGTTGTAGTGATAAAAGCATGGTTGCGAGCGAATCACACTATGGTTGTGAAGATTGTACTATGGTTGTATGAGAAAAATACTATGGTTGTGAGGTTCATAATATGGTTGTGGAGATAATAGTATGGTTGAGGGTGAATCATACTATGGTTGTGTGGATCATAGTATAATTGCGAGTGTATCATACTATAGTTGTAAGGATCATACTATGGTTGTATGAGAAACATGCTATGGTTGTGCGGATCATAATATGGTTGTGAAGATAATAGTATGGTTGAGCGTGAATCATACTATTGTTGTGAAGATCATAGTATGGTTGAGTGTAAATCATACTAAGGTTGTGGGGATGGGGATTCATACAACCATATACCCAAAAATAGTATGATCTTCTTCGAATATTGTTACCACAATCATATTTTTTTCTGCGTGTACTTAACAAAAATCTAAACACTGTTTGACATATTCAGCGGTCAAGCTTTCCGACATTCACTGAATGCTCTTCTTGCGGACAGCTCTAATAGCCGGAAATATCGCTTAAGCGGACAAATTTATTGGTCCCAAAATGTTCGCCTTGTTTCAGGAAGAAATCATGCTCCCTTGAGCGGACGCTCCCTTGGACGGACGTGGACACTTTTTTGGTACGAAACATCTCCAGGACAACTCTCCCTTCAAATTCACCATTTATCTATTTTTTAAATCATCCCTCCCGACATTTGGAAGTTTCCTTCATCGTCCATCATCACATGCGTTACGCTTTAGTCACATCCAGACGGTAATTGGAAGATAGTTTGAATTTTACAAGAACATTTTGCATTACAGTCGTCCTTAAATCATCCAGACGGCAATTGGAAGATTGTTTGTTGTTTACAAGACAAGAGCCAAAAATCAAATGTGCCGTTATGAAAGGATGTGAAGATAAATTTATATGTTAAATTTGTCCGCGACCAAAAGACCCTAATGTGAAGCGCGACTGAGAAATTTCGAAGTTCATCTCTTTTTCGTTAAATCCTTGAAATATATAATAAAAGAATACAGATTAATTGATAAATTTATGAAAAGTAATAATATATTGAATTAAAAAAATAAAAAAAAACATTTTGCGTTGATTGTATATTAACACATTTTCTCGATAACATGTAATTTTTAGAGGCCACTTTAGGAGCACTTCATGTCAAACTTAATCAAACACCGTAATGTCACTTGATAGGTCTGACGGAGTAGATTACGACCTAATTTACTATATATCCTAGACCGGTTTCAGATCGGAGATATATGGCATACACTAAATGTCTTCCTTTAATATGGACGCCATTATTGGAGGCCCATTTAGGGGTACTTGGCGTTGAAATTAATCGCCCATCGCAATGTCCCTAGATAGGTCTGAAGGAGTAGATCATTACCCAATTTACTATATATCCTAGACTTTGTTCAGATCAAGGATATTTGCAAAAATAAAAATAAATGTTGCGAAGTCGTTTGTTGGACCAGTTCCGAGGAGCTTTTAGCGATTTATCAGCGTAATCCAATAGAGTTCTTGCGCCGATGCATAACTGTTGATGAAACATGGATCCATCACTACATCCCAGAATGCAAAGAACATTCAAAACAATGAATAGAAGCTGGTAAAAGTGGTCCCAAGAATGCGAAAACTGTTAAGTCAGCAGGAAAAGTAATGGCCACAGTATTTTGGGATGCAAGGGGTATAATATTTATTGATTATCTTGAGAAAGGAAAAACTATAAATAGTGAATATTATTGTGCATTATTGGAATGGTTGAGAGAAGAAATCAAGATAAAACGACCGCTTTAGAAAAAAAGTTATTTTTCATCAAGATAATGCTCCTTCACACACTGCATTTTTAACTCAACAAAAACTGGCTGAATTACGATTTCAAATTGCTCCGCATCCACCATATAGTTCAGATTTAGCTCCTTCTGATTACTTCTCGATTCCAAATTTAAAAAAATTTCTCGGTGGCAAAAAATTGTTGTCCAATAGCGAGGTTAGTGCTGAAACTGAGGCATATTTTGAAGGTTTTGAAAAATCTTATTTTTCAGATGGAATTAAAAAACTTGAAAGAAGTTTGATGAAGTGTATTGAGTTGGAAGGAGATTATGTTGAAAAATAAATAATAATAATTCCAAAAAACGGTTCTTTTTATGTTGGGCCAGTTACTTTTGCGGTCGCCCTCGTACATATGTTTGTATGTCGTAAGCAACTCGCTTGATAAAAAGCAATACATATTACATGTTTTAATAGCAAACCAAAACGCATTACAAATGTTAATAAATACATACGTTTGTATATTAATTATGTATTTCCAAAATTAATTTATGTTTAAAAAAATACGATTGCTGCTAACTGCAAGCTATCGCGTCTTTATTATTAAAAGCTTCCAAAACAAATAGCAAAGAATAATTAAAACTACCCTAACTTATATTCTGGGGATTCATGCACCCATATTATACGTGACACTTGCTCGTGTTGTCTGTTGTCCGTTAAATGTTGCTGTCAGCGTTGTGCTGCCTCAGCAATATGACACGCTTATTCATTGGTTGTTGGGTTTGATGGCATTAGCTTTAAACGTGTCTGGTGTTAACACCTTCCCTCTTATATACAATCGTCTCGATTGTTCAAAATGAAAGAATATTGTAAATGCTGGATGTTTTGGCTTTTTTCGAAGTTGCAGGTAAATTTACTTACGTGATTTCTATTTTATCTCCATGTGAGGCATCTTCGATATTCTGATTTTATTTTTTTCTGAATTTATTCGTATTTTTTTCTCAGTGATATTATTATAATACGAATGTTATAAATACACCAACAATTTCGATTGCAAAGGTACTTTTTTCCCATAGATTGTAGTCGTTCTATGTTTATTGTCTGCAACTGTTTAGCAGCTCCAATGATATTAATTCCTCTATTTTATTTTCTGGACCTTTTGGCTGCAAAAAGGCGGGAAGGGGTTTATTGGCACTAATTCGTCTTGAATTGTACTTATGCCCATCGATTCCGATGGTGAAGTTGAAATGTTTAATCAGATTAGTTCCATTTAAGAAAATCTGATCTCATCCACGCTGACAGTGCCTTGATATTGGTTCAGCAAAAGCAAGTCCGATTTCTTCAATTGTTGGTATGTGTTCGTTGTTTATTTGGGTGCATTTCCCTACTCTATTTCTGAACAAATTAGTTATACAATTTTCATTACCTAATGAAATTAGCATATCTCTCTTACAAATTGTTATATCGTAATTATTTTTACAATCTTTATTTATTTGAAATAATTATTTATTACATTCTAAAATTTTTTTGTATTCAATTTTACTTCTTTTGAGTTACAGGGATACTAAGGATGTACAAAATTCCTCGTTTATTTGTAACAATTTTAACAGATCCAAAGGCTAATAATCCATCTATCGAATAAGATAATATAATGTTTATATGATCGTTTTCGATCTTAGAATGCAAAAATGATTTGACAATAGTAGTCTTAGCCCACAATATTTCAAACTCTACGTTTTGTAACTCTTTTTCAATAAAATTAAGTTTTCTTTCGATTTTAATTACTACTTCATCGTTCCACCCTTCCTTTTTTTTATTAATTTATTCATTGTGTTAGTTATTTCAGTGATTCTTTCCGAAATCAATTGGTTTATGATCAGCTGTCTGTTGTTATTTTCCAAAGTAATGCCAATTTTCTGTCATTTACAATAGGACTTCTGTCACATCGGGAATCGGATATTTATCCAGTATGGTGACGGCGCTGAGTTTTCTAAAGTCAACAACCAACCGATATTTCTTCTGACCAGAACTATTTTTTTTAGGCAATACCCAAATAGGGGAATTGCATTGGGATCTAGATGGTCGTATTATGCCATCTCGAAGGAGACGCCGAATTTCTTCCTCCACAACATATTTTATTGCCATTTGGTAAGGATAACTTCTTGCATATATTGGAGATTCGTTGCTAGTCTGAATCTCTCCAACTAGAACAAAGGTGTATCTTAATCGCTCGTCCGGATCTGCAAACAGGTTCCAGTGTTGCCTTGCAATATTATTGAGAGAGTTCCTTTGACTTAATGATAGATGATCGGTTTTCAGCTCCAGGATTTTAAAATTTTGGGACACTCTCGGTCTTAAGGTAAATTTCCTGGCGCCTCTTTCTTGGAAATAACATTCCAAAGTATGAACTACTGCTGAAGATTCCTTTAACCTGTCATTTCCTAGGATTCCGTGGAAAGATAAATCGGGTAAAAGAAAAAAAAATTAAGGGAACGCTATTGCCGCCGAACATATTTAGAAGAGTATGGTGTGAAATTTCTACATCAACCCCTACAGATTTTACGCTAAACTTCTGGTCATTTAATTTGGGTTTTGGTACTATATATAATTTTTACTACTTCCTTTGTCTAATAGAGAGTCTAAAGTCTTTCCGTCTCTTGTTTTGGCCTGAAAGTATGGCAAGGAGGAACAGTTTAGCCTTAAAAATTGATATCTTCGATATTGGCATGGCATTGGAATGTCAGCGGGGCTACCTTCCTGGTAATCGACCGGTATCGTGTCCTGTTGTCTGTAATGATCAGTGTCATTTTCAGCTACTGCCTCATAATCGCTATTATCCCTGTAAACCAAATCATTTTTAATTTCTGGGGATTGATTTTTTACGTTCACGTGCAATTTCCGCTTAATTTTATTCATAGGAGTCTGCACAGAATTCCGATCCAGTTGACATTTTCAATGGTTGTCTTGTATCTTAATCTCTCCGAAATGACATATTGTCCAGCTTCAAACAAAGGGCTTTTGACACTAAGCAGCCTAGGCAGATCACCGTTCAAGTCTTTTATGAAGGTATCAAGTGGTTTTTCTCGATACGTATTTGTCATAGCTCCAAGACTACCCTCGTCTAATTCTAAGCAGGATATCTTATCTAGAATCAGAGACAATATCTGATAAAATTTCTGATAGAATTCTGTGACGCTTCTGTGTCTCTGACACAGAACATTCGTTTGGCACTCTAGCGTACCTATGTCTCGGTTATCCGCATAGTGTAGGTGTCTAATGACCTACGTATTTTGGGCCCATCTAGTGGATTCCTATAGGATTCCAAATCTATATCGGCCTCACCTTTAATCTTTGAACGAACGGTATGTAGAATTGCATAGTACTTGTCGGTCCCTCGAAAGGATGAATATAATTCAATTACTCTTTCAACTGATTTCCTCCAAGAGCTGAATTCTCCGGGTTTTCCAGAAAATTTCCTCAGGCATATAACTCTATCCGGAACCTTGTCCAGCTCTTCTAGTCTCGAGGATACTGTTCCTACTGGTATGTCATTTCCGTCGTCAAGCGTTTGTTCTTGCCCCGCCCAAAGGTTTTGATCATTTGAGTAATTTCATTATTTTGTCTGTCCGTCAGTACTGAACCACTTGATGTAAGCGTGCTTAGCTTTCTGGAGTCTCCGTGTTACTAGTAAAGGGGTTCATTGAAATTCTATTTAATTTGGCGGTAATATCATCTACCGTATCTACCATTTTTTTTAAAAGGAAGAGTGGAGCTAATACTAATGCTAACAAAGTAAGCAGCTAAAATTTTAATGTAGACAATTGTATATATACTGTGTTTAAATTCTTTTTTAAAATTTAAATTCTTAAATAAGTCTTACATAAGCAGCATCCTTGTAGTCCAGAGTAGCAACTTTGTAGATTGAAACTTAGTACATATGAGTTGTAATCTTAGTTTTTTACTTTGCTCACAGTCCGTTTTAACTTTTTAAATATCTCTCTTTTGTTTTATTTAATTTCATAAATTTATTCAATTTTATGAAGCCTGATTTTTTTTACTTAAATTTTTTTCATTTTATTTTCAATGATATTCATAATTTTTTTTTCTGTTAAAATGTTTATCTTTGTTCGTTTTATTTCGTTCAATTTCTATATTATTTTTTCTTCTCTTTCGTCTTATTATATTTCCTAATTTTTATTTAAATTTTTTTCTTAATCATTTTAATTTTTTATTGTTTAAATTCTAATTAATTTTCTAATTAATTTGCATTTGTTCTTTTATTTTTTTTAGTTCATTTCATTATTTCATTTGTTTCAATTTCACTTATAGAATACTGTATCCTAGTAAAACTCTCCGCGGGCTTTAGGATCTTGTGACAAAACGTCACGTCCTTTTTACACCGAAGTTAATTTTTGACTCAAATTTAAAGTTTGACCTCTGAAAACACCATAAAGGGTGTGTAAGAGAAAAATGCATGCCTGTATATTTGCAACACAAATGCTTAAGGTGTATTTTCCGAAATCGTCCGGTTTACGAATTATAACTTATCAAATCTTCCAACTAGTTTTACTCCATTTTTAGGGCTAAAAGTCGTGACGGATTGGCCGATTTCAATCCGATTGAAAAAATTTTGCACGGATATTATTTGGTTTTTATTTTCTAAAAGTTTTTCTGTTTTTATCAATGTCTTTACGTTATTCTGTTAAGTTATTAAAAAATATGTAACACCTTTTGTGCATTAAGCTAACAATACTTATATTTACATATATACATATGTATATATGTATATATGTTCATTCCATTTCCAATCAGGAATGCAAAAGTTAATACAGTTGTACTTTTTTAGTACGGTTTTACTTTCAAAAGTACCACGGTATTACTGCGACTCACTTAGTAATATCTAAAAGTATTTCCATTTTTAACTTTCTAATAATTAAGATGCTTATTTAATTTAAAGCTATTGTTGGATTTTTAAATTAGCTTGGCTTTAATAATTGCGTCACCAAAGAAATTACGGCAAAATTAAACTTATGGGTATATTTTATTAAGGCCATTAATGTTTTCACATGAAGGTACATAGTACCAGGCTTCAGTGAAAGTGAGTATCCTCCTTTCTCAAAAAACTTGAAATGCTAATGAATACCTGTCGAAGAAAATTTACCTTGTTAGCAAATGTTAGCAAGCAAGGTATTTTTACAATCGTTGTTTAGTATATTGCTTATAACCAAATTTCCATTTTAATCAAATAATTTGTCAACTATAATGAAATGAAAACTTAAGGATCGCACAAAATATTGATTTGAATACTGAATCATCCCCATCTCGTGTACATGAACCCGATGTTATTTCGCCGATAATATTTTGATGCTATCCAGAATATCAAGTGTTACCTCAAATTGCCACTATATAGTTACATGGCAGCGAATGCTTTGTACAATAATCCTGAACGTTACATTTTAATAAATTGAATTTTCAGAATAGATTGCATTTTACTACCGTATGAGTCGGAAAAGTACATTTTACAAAAGCAAAAATTACAAATTTGACAATCGTATTTTGCATCTCTGTATTCAACACGAAAAGAAGAAGCAATAACCATAAAGTCGTAACAAGTGAATGTATGTAAAACCAGATAAAATTTACGACAGTGTATAATTAAACATAACAGCAATTTATTCTTTTGGGTTTATTATTTTGTTATGATCGTTTGCACTCTTTGCACAACACAAAGTGCTCAACATAAAAAAAGTTCGATAGTTTCTTGGCGTTTGGGTGAAGCCGTAGAGTGGCGGCGATGGCAGTTCAGTTTCGCGGTACCGAGTATAAGTCCCACATCGCTTCTTTAAAAAAAAATTTTTCCAGTCTTTTTTAACTTTATTATGTGAACTTTTTTTTAAAAAACGATTTGATAGACAAATACAAAATAGATTTTTCACCGAATTTAAGCCGCAGACGAAAATATTACATTTGGTTTTACTTGATCCTTATTTTAAAATGCATAGCTCAAAACTGACACCTCGTTGTACTGTTCCGATGTTTTGAGTTCCAATCCCAGGAGCTCTCGTACTTTTTTTTGTAAAGAAGTATGGCATTTTTAAGAGAAAATTATCGGAAATGGCACCAGAAAAATAAAATACCATTTGAAAGGCAAAAGTTCTGTCAAGTTCCAAGTTCAATTAGCCGTAGTACTCCCATTTTTAAGAGGTCATTTGATTTTTCACATAACTAGTTGGGGATGGTCTTAATAGACAAATACCGTTTTACAAGTCGGGACCTCCAAGATTTGCATACCATGTTAAGGGCATACATTTAGTGCATGCCATATATCTCCGATCTGAAATCGGTCTAAATTATGTAGTAATCTAGTCCCTTGGGCCGGCCTATCTAGGGACATCACGACGGTCGATTAAGTTTTACTCCAATAATGGCGTCCATATTAAAGGAAGACATTTGATGCATGGTAAATTAGGCCGTAATCTACTCCCTCAGACCTATCTAGGGACATAACGATGTTTAATAAAGTCTGACCGGAAGTACTCCTAAAGTGACCTCCAAAAATGACATGTTATCGAGAAAATGTGTTAATATTCAATCAACGCAAAATGTTTTTATCTTATGTGATTTTTTATTTAATATATTATTACTTTTCATAAATTTATAAAAAAAAATCTGTTTACTTTTACATATAATTCAAGGATTTAACGAAAAAGAGATGAGTTTCGAAATTTCTCAGTCGCGCTGCACAGGAGGATGTTTCGGTCACGGAAAATTTAACTTATAAATTTATCTTCACACCCTTCCTTTATGGATATATTAAACAACATTACACGCTTCTGCCAAAGTCGCAGTGACCGCGAAATAAAATTAGAATCAAAATTAACTCCCAATAAGGCACTAAGAAGTGACTCTTGGTAGGGGGGTATAACTTCTATATACGGAAGACACTTCTGCGATGAGAAAATGGTATCGCAGGCGATGAGTTTTCACTTCCTTGTGTTATTTTTTAGTCATCCACTTATGTTAGTTCATGTTTTATTTTCTTCGGAGGTATTTTCCGATTTAAAACATTATTTGTACTTTAGTTATTCCGGTACGTATTTTGGTATTAATTCTGGTATTAATTTGTTTTTTATTCGTAATGTGAACTTAAAATTTTATTTGTATTAAAACGTATGTATGAAAACTGAAATAGACGATAAATTGTATCGTTTTTATCTAACTGTTTGTCCAATCAATACCATACGGTTATTATTATATTAGGAATGTAATCCCAGTTGCGATCAAAATACAACTGTAATTATTATATACATTATAAACATACCCAAGAAATACTCGTACACTCGCCATCGCTGACCAATTTAGATGAGGTCAATCTCTAAGTTGACTACGCTGTATATTTATTCCCTGTAACAAACTGTGGAACAGGTTATTATAAGTTATTTTCATTCTACCTGCAATATTTGGATGGATTTAGAATCACTAGTTAAATCTTACTTCTATCTTTCTCTGGTATCCATCATAAACGTGTTATCAAGCTACAGGTTTTGAACAAAGGACTGATTAAAGAAAATTTGTTAAGATTTATATGTAGCTACCACACATATTAGCATCGGATTTAAGGTCTTACATCTCTAGATTGCACAACATTGCATCCTTTCTTTTTTAAGTTTGATACAATTTAGTATACTCGACTATATCTGTTTACGTTTTAATGTTACTCAAGTGCAAAGGCTATACCAGATTTTAGATACCTCATTTTAGATACCTCACTCATACTATTTCCGATTTCTATAAAATTTGGTACAGTACTTATTAAAATAATGCTTCAATTTGTAGCAGCACTGTTTCTGTCCACATAAACGAAATAAAAAATAAAGTCAACTTCATTGACACCGTTGTATACACAAGCCCTTTTCTTATATTTTATTGTTAATGTCGCTTTGTGGAAAGTGTTTTAAAACGGCACATAGGCTCACTCAAAGCGAAGATTTCTTTAATTGTTGAATTGAATTTGAGTAATGCATTTGTTTTTTCCCGTGACAAAGTGAAATAAAATCTTATTTAATCAAACACAGATTATAACATTTAAAAACTTAGAAATCTTGAACATTGAAACATTACTTTGAACATTATTGTGAACAAAAAAAATAAAATTACTTTATCATCTTAATCAATTTTGTGAACATTAAACAATGAATAGTAGTGTACACATGTAACAAACAATTATTGTGAAACTAAACATTTAATTAAGTATTGAATTTATAATATAAACGAAACACATATTGTACATACATACCTACATTTAAGTGAAACCAATAAAATAACACATTGAATTGAACACTTATACACTAAACATAAAAAAGTAACATTAAACAAAAAAGCAAAAAACAGTGAAAAAAAACAAACCCATTGCTCGAACATTTTGGTCCATGCGAACCGAATAATGAAAAAATTAATACACTCAAAAAAAAGTATATGTTCACTTAGAAAAGTGCACAAGTGTAAAAAAGTGCAGAAGTAAATATATATAAAAAATATATTGTGACACACGCCACCGACATCTTTAAGGACCGCCATATTTGAGGACGCCGCGGCCATTTTGAGGGACGCCAAGGATCCCGCCACAAAACGGCCCATAGAAGACTTCGGAAGGACAAATTCGCTGTGAGAGGTACAAAACATAACCACAAAACCCAGCGACGAAGTAGTAAGTAGCCAAGAACTTAGCACAAAAAACAAGCCAATGACAAAAACAAACTATAGACACGGCACGGCTGCTATTAC
This sequence comes from Hydrotaea diabolus, assembly GCA_963513945.1. Lineage (NCBI taxonomy): Eukaryota > Metazoa > Arthropoda > Insecta > Diptera > Muscidae > Hydrotaea > Hydrotaea diabolus. The sequence goes on along the minus strand of OY740721.1, from coordinate 11,758,534 downwards.
GTGCCCGACATTGAAGCAAAGTTTACTGCATGACCATTGACAGAATTTTCTTGTCATTACGTGTGAATTAAAATATATGAAATTACGTAACCTTGCGACGTCATTTTGGACCGACTCAAAATTTACAACAACATACACACTTGAACCTTACTTCGATTGCTAGCGGATCTTTTATTCTTCCATTCTACTGTAAATTTATGCCAATTGCTGGAAACTTTGGTGAAAAACTACGCCATTGAACTAAAAGTTTGGAAAATTCTATGTTACGAAAAATATTTATTGAGTGAATTTGTAATGAAAAAATTTTAAATGGCAACGATATTTGGCTGTTCTTTTTCTCGGCCAATTTTTTTACGCAAAATTGGGATTTTTTGTTTTCCAACGAACTTGCATGTTGGAAAATTCCTCTAAATGAAAAATTCTTATTCTTTGGATGCCATTTTCTTTTTTTGAAATAAACTCTGTAACACAACTTTGAGGCGAAATTGTAAGCCGACCCTTGGAAAAAAAACGTTTGCGAATTTGGAGTGTAAATTTTTGCCATTTTGTGAGAAAAACTTGGAGGGCATATTATTTTTTTGGACAGATAAATTGACCCATTTTTTGAGAAATTTTGGAATAATTCTTGGCAAACATTGAGGAAATTTTTGTAGCGAAGTTCAAAAATTTTGGAAAATTTTTTGTAAACCCTTTGGCTTCTAAAATTTTATGTAAAAATTTTGACGACTATTTAAAAAAAAAATGTTTGGAAATTGATAATGTTTAAAAAACTTTTGGAAATTTTTTGAAAAACTTTTGGAGATTTGTTGAAAAAATTTTGGCGTTTTTTGTTTGAAAAACTTAGTGCTTTGGCTCTCTTTTTCTCGGCCAATCTTTTTACGCAAAAATTTGGATTTTTTGTTTTCCAACGAACTTGCATCTTGGAAAATTTCTTTTAATGAAAAATTCTTTTGATGGATTATTCTTTGGATGCCATTTTCTTTTTTTGAAATAAATTCTGTAACACAACATTGAGGCGAAATTGTAAACCGACCCCATGGAAAAAAAAGTTTGCGAATTTTAATGTACATTTTTGCGATTTTGTGAGAAAAACTTGGAGCGCAAATTAATTTTTGGACAGATAAATTGACCCATTTTTTGCGAAATTTTGGAATAATTCTTGGTAAACACGGAGGAAATTTTGGTAGCGAAGTTCAAAAATTTTTGTAAACCCTTTGGCTTATAAAATATTTGAAAATTTTTTTGACTATTTAAAAAAAATGTTTGGAGATTGATGATGTTTAAAAAACTTTTGGTAATTTAATGAAAAACTTTTGAAGATTTGTTGAACAATTTTTAGCATTTTTTTTTGTGAAAAACTTTTGATTATTTTTTGAATAAATTAAGACGTTTTTTTGAAAAACTTTTGTAGATTTTTTGAAAAAGTTTTGTTTTTTGGCGATTTTTATAAAAACATTTGGAGAACTCTTGGCAATTTAATTTACCATGTTGATTAAAATTTTTAAAACTTTTTGGCGATTTTTTTGGCTGTGTGGCAAATTTAACGAAAAATTTTTGGAACTTTCTTATTGGAAAACTTTTTCGCATCCTCATATAAAATTTTCTGAAAAGCTTTTTGGCGATTTTCTGAAAACATTTTTTGGATTATTTTTTTTTTGCTATTTTTGGAAGATTTTTTTTTGCTATTTTTGGAAATGATTTTTGAGATAAATCAATTTATTTTGACCAGGATTGCTGCTTCTACATTCAGGGTGCAATAATGGCGAAGACATTGACAGACAAATTTGTCAACAGTGTCACTAATTTAATGAAGAAAGCTTGCATGCCTTGGAAGTACAATTCTCTGTGGGATCAAGTAAGATCGAAATGAAAAAGTTGCAGAGACCTCTAGTCATAAGTGGAAGTTAAGAAAACACTACAAGGAGGAGCTATCCAGTTATAAAAACGTACTCGGCGCATTGAATGGCGAGATCCAGACGATTTCCGAACGCCAAACCAAAAAAAACAGGAAGAACGTCGCCACTAATGACATTGGATCGCGATAATTATCTTTCTTAAATTTCTCGAGTACCATACTGCGACACTGACACTTTTCAAGGGGGGGGGGACCAAAAATGGCCAACTTTTAGAAATCTATTTTCGGCGATTAACATAAATAATTCAAAATTAAGCAAGGTTGAAAACCTGATTCACCTTAACAAAAAAAAACAGCTGGAGAAGCCAGAGAAACTATTAGCCAAGTTCCTTTGACAAACGAAGGTTTACCATGACTTGTGCGGAGCTTTTCTTCTTTTTTCAGAATTAGCAGCAGCAGTTGTGCAAAGATCCTAGTGTATCTCCTGACTTACAAAACCACTCTGTTCATGGAGCACTTTAGTCGGCAACAGAACGTCTACTATTCTGGAAATGTTGGAAATGAAAACTGGCGACACGTAAATTCCGAATGTAACCCTGCTGACATCGCCAGCCGAGCCTAGATACGAAGTTTTGGAAGACACAAATATGGAGTCAAAATCGGCCAAAGTTCTTGCTACAACCACATTTGAAGACCCTTTGGCTAGATTTTTCTCCATATTTTGAGACTATAAAGTATTGGCGTATGTCCTCAGATTCTGGCGAAATACCTGCGCAAATCGGACTCACCTAAGAATTTCATCCAAGGAAATTACAGCGGTAGAGATCCAAGTTATTAAGATGCGACTCCTTGTTGTAACAAAAAACATCATTTCCAAGCTGACATCCAATTATTTTGCCTTATGACGCTCGCCTATCACAATTATTAACGGAATTTGTCCAATAATTACGACTCACGGCGGCAATCAACTCAAGGTTCGTGTGCTAAGGTCGGAGTTTTAGATCTTCATATTGAAGTCCCTAGCCAAAAAAGTTATTCGCAATTGCCGAACATGTATACTGTACAAAAAACCCACTCAAACCAAGATTAGGCCTCACTTCCTCCTGAGCTCACAATGCTGTCACCACCCTTTAACCACACAGGCGCTGATTTTGCTGGAGCCTTTACTATTAAAAATTTCGCGAGACGCGCTTATCTAACCACCAAATGTTATGTCTGCATATTAGTGTGCTTTACAAATTCTGTCCACTTAGAAGCCACGAGCGATTCCAAATTTGTCGAAAGACAGCGATGGCCTGCGAGTGTCTATTCTGACAGCGGGACAAATTTTTTAGGTTCAGCGGAAATGATGCGTGAGGATCGGATTGCGTTATTACGTATACACAAGCCCTTTTCTTATATTTTATTGTTAATGTCGCTTTGTGGAGAGTGTTTTAAAACGGCACATAGGCTCACTCAAAGCGAAGATTTCTTTAATTGTTGAATTGAATTTGAGTAATGCATTTGTTTTTTCCCGTGACAAAGTGAAATAAAATCTTATTTAATCAAACACAGATTATAACATTTAAAAACTTAGAAATCTTGAACATTGAAACATTACTTTGAACATTATTGTGAACAAAAAAAATAAAATTACTTTATCATCTTAATCAATTTTGTGAACATTAAACAATGAATAGTAGTGTACACATGTAACAAACAATTATTGTGAAACTAAACATTTAATTAAGTATTGAATTTATAATATAAACGAAACACATATTGTACATACATACCTACATTTAAGTGAAACCAATAAAATAACACATTGAATTGAACACTTATACACTAAACATAAAAAAGTAACATTAAACAAAAAAGCAAAAAACAGTGAAAAAAACAAACCCATTGCTCGAACATTTTGGTCCATGCGAACCGAATAATGAAAAAATTAATACACTCAAAAAAAAGTATATGTTCACTTAGAAAAGTGCACAAGTGTAAAAAAGTGCAGAAGTAAATATATATAAAAAATATATTGTGACACACGCCACCGACATCTTTAAGGACCGCCATATTTGAGGACGCCACCGCCATTTTGAGGGACGCCAAGGATCCCGCCACAAAACGGCCCATAGAAGACTTCGGAAGGACAAATTCGCTGTGAGAGGTACAAAACATAACCACAAAACCCAGCGACGAAGTAGTAAGTAGCCAAGAACTTAGCACAAAAAACAAGCCAATGACAAAAACAAACTATAGACACGGCACGGCTGCTATTACGTGCCCGACATTGAAGCAAAGTTTACTGCATGACCATTGACAGAATTTTCTTGTCATTACGTGTGAATTAAAATATATGAAATTACGTAACCTTGCGACGTCATTTTGGACCGACTCAAAATTTACAACAACATACACACTTGAACCTTACTTCGATTGCTAGCGGATCTTTTATTCTTCCATTCTACTGTAAATTTATGCCAATTGCTGGAAACTTTGGTCAAAAACTACGCCATTGAACTAAAAGTTTGGAAAATTCTATGTTACGAAAAATATTTATTGAGTGAATTTGTAATGAAAAAATTTTAAATGGCAACGATATTTGGCTGTTCTTTTTCTCGGCCAATTTTTTTACGCAAAATTGGGATTTTTTTTTTCCAACGAACTTGCATGTTGGAAAATTCCTCTAAATGAAAAATTCTTATTCTTTGGATGCCATTTTCTTTTTTTGAAATAAACTCTGTAACACAACTTTGAGGCGAATTGTAAGCCGACCCTTGGAAAAAAAACGTTTGCGAATTTGGAGTGTAAATTTTTGCCATTTTGTGAGAAAAACTTGGAGGGCATATTATTTTTTTGGACAGATAAATTGACCCATTTTTTGAGAAATTTTGGAATAATTCTTGGCAAACATTGAGGAAATTTTTGTAGCGAAGTTCAAAAATTTTGGAAAATTTTTTGTAAACCCTTTGGCTTCTAAAATTTTATGTAAAAATTTTGACGACTATTTAAAAAAAAAAATGTTTGGAAATTGATAATGTTTAAAAAACTTTTGGAAATTTTTTGAAAAACTTTTGGAGATTTGTTGAAAAAATTTTGGCGTTTTTTGTTTGAAAAACTTAGTGCTTTGGCTCTCTTTTTCTCGGCCAATCTTTTTACGCAAAAATTTGGATTTTTTGTTTTCCAACGAACTTGCATCTTGGAAAATTTCTTTTAATGAAAAATTCTTTTGATGGATTATTCTTTGGATGCCATTTTCTTTTTTTGAAATAAATTCTGTAACACAACATTGAGGCGAAATTGTAAACCGACCCCATGGAAAAAAAAGTTTGCGAATTTTAATGTACATTTTTGCGATTTTGTGAGAAAAACTTGGAGCGCAAATTAATTTTTGGACCGATAAATTGACCCATTTTTTGCGAAATTTTGGAATAATTCTTGGTAAACACGGAGGAAATTTTGGTAGCGAAGTTCAAAAATTTTTGTAAACCCTTTGGCTTATAAAATATTTGAAAATTTTTTTGACTATTTAAAAAAAATGTTTGGAGATTGATGATGTTTAAAAAACTTTTGGTAATTTAATGAAAAACTTTTGAAGATTTGTTGAACAATTTTTAGCATTTTTTTTTTGTGAAAAACTTTTGATTATTTTTTGAATAAATTAAGACGTTTTTTTGAAAAACTTTTGTAGATTTTTTGAAAAAGTTTTGTTTTTTTGGCGATTTTTATAAAAACATTTTGAGAACTCTTGGCAATTTAATTTACCATGTTGATTAAAATTTTTAAAACTTTTTGGCGATTTTTTTGGCTGTGTGGCAAATTTAACGAAAAATTTTTGGAACTTTCTTATTGGAAAACTTTTTCGCATCCTCATATAAAATTTTCTGAAAAGCTTTTTGGCGATTTTCTGAAAACATTTTTTGGATTATTTTTTTTTTGCTATTTTTGGAAGATTTTTTTTTGCTATTTTTGGAAATGATTTTTGAGATAAATCAATTTATTTTGACCAGGATTGCTGCTTCTACATTCAGGGTGCAATAATGGCGAAGACATTGACAGACAAATTTGTCAACAGTGTCACTAATTTAATGAAGAAAGCTTGCATGCCTTGGAAGTACAATTCTCTGTGGGATCAAGTAAGATCGAAATGAAAAAGTTGCAGAGACCTCTAGTCATAAGTGGAAGTTAAGAAAACACTACAAGGAGGAGCTATCCAGTTATAAAAACGTACTCGGCGCATTGAATGGCGAGATCCAGACGATTTCCGAACGCCAAACCAAAAAAACAGGAAGAACGTCGCCACTAATGACATTGGTTCGCGATAATTATCTTTCTTAAATTTCTCGAGTACCATACTGCGACACTGACACTTTTCAAGGGGGGGGACCAAAAATGGCCAACTTTTAGAAATCTATTTTCGGCGATTAACATAAATAATTCAAAATTAAGCAAGGTTGAAAACCTGATTCACCTTAACAAAAAAAAACAGCAGGAGAAGCCAGAGAAACTATTAGCCAAGTTCCTTTGACAAACGAAGGTTTACCATGACTTGTGCGGAGCTTTTCTTCTTTTTTCAGAATTAGCAGCAGCAGTTGTGCAAAGATCCTAGTGTATCTCCTGACTTACAAAACCACTCTGTTCATGGAGCACTTTAGTCGGCAACAGAACGTCTACTATTCTGGAAATGTTGGAAATGAAAACTGGCGACACGTAAATTCCGAATGTAACCCTGCTGACATCGCCAGCCGAGCCTAGATACGAAGTTTTGGAAGACACAAATATGGAGTCAAAATCGGCCAAAGTTCTTGCTACAACCACATTTGAAGACCCTTTGGCTAGATTTTTCTCCATATTTTGAGACTATAAAGTATTGGCGTATGTCCTCAGATTCTGGCGAAATACCTGCGCAAATCGGACTCACCTAAGAATTTCATCCAAGGAAATTACAGCGGTAGAGATCCAAGTTATTAAGATGCGACTCCTTGTTGTAACAAAAAACATCATTTCCAAGCTGAAAGACATCCAATTATTTTGCCTTATGACGCTCGCCTATCACAATTATTAACGGAATTTGTCCAATAATTACGACTCACGGCGGCAATCAACTCAAGGTTCGTGTGCTAAGGTCGGAGTTTTAGATCTTCATATTGAAGTCCCTAGCCAAAAAAGTTATTCGCAATTGCCGAACATGTATACTGTACAAAAAACCCACTCAAACCAAGATTAGGCCTCACTTCCTCCTGAGCTCACAATGCTGTCACCACCCTTTAACCACACAGGCGCTGATTTTGCTGGAGCCTTTACTATTAAAAATTTCGCGAGACGCGCTTATCTAACCACCAAATGTTATGTCTGCATATTAGTGTGCTTTACAAATTCTGTCCACTTAGAAGCCACGAGCGATTTATCAACACAATCATTTTGGCCGCTTCTTCCAAATTTGTCGAAAGACAGCGATGGCCTGCGAGTGTCTATTCTGACAGCGGGACAAATTTTTTAGGTTCAGCGGAAATGATGCGTGAGGATCGGATTGCGTTATTACGTATACACAAGCCCTTTTCTTATATTTTATTGTTAATGTCGCTTTGTGGAGAGTGTTTTAAAACGGCACATAGGCTCACTCAAAGCGAAGATTTCTTTAATTGTTGAATTGAATTTGAGTAATGCATTTGTTTTTTCCCGTGACAAAGTGAAATAAAATCTTATTTAATCAAACACAGATTATAACATTTAAAAACTTAGAAATCTTGAACATTGAAACATTACTTTGAACATTATTGTGAACAAAAAAACTAAAATTACTTTATCATCTTAATCAATTTTGTGAACATTAAACAATGAATAGTAGTGTACACATGTAACAAACAATTATTGTGAAACTAAACATTTAATTAAGTATTGAATTTATAATATAAACGAAACACATATTGTACATACATACCTACATTTAAGTGAAACCAATAAAATAACACATTGAATTGAACACTTATACACTAAACATAAAAAAGTAACATTAAACAAAAAAGCAAAAAACAGTGAAAAAAAACAAACCCAACAAACCGAACATTTTGGTCCATGCGAACCGAATAATGAAAAAATTAATACACTAAAAAAAAAGTATATGTTCACTTAGAAAAGTGCACAAGTGTAAAAAAGTGCAGAAGTAAATATATATAAAAAATATATTGTGACACACGCCACCGACATCTTTAAGGACCGCCATATTTGAGGACGCCGCCGCCATTTTGAGGGACGCCAAGGATCCCGCCACAAAACGGCCCATAGAAGACTTCGGAAGGACAAATTCGCTGTGAGAGGTACAAAACATAACCACAAAACCCAGCGACGAAGTAGTAAGTAGCCAAGAACTTAGCACAAAAAACAAGCCAATGACAAAAACAAACTATAGACACGGCACGGCTGCTATTACGTGCCCGACATTGAAGCAAAGTTTACTGCATGACCATTGACAGAATTTTCTTGTCATTACGTGTGAATTAAAATATATGAAATTACGTAACCTTGCGACGTCATTTTGGACCGACTCAAAATTTACAACAACATACACACTTGAACCTTACTTCGATTGCTAGCGGATCTTTTATTCTTCCATTCTACTGTAAATTTATGCCAATTGCTGGAAACTTTGGTCAAAAACTACGCCATTGAACTAAAAGTTTGGAAAATTCTATGTTACGAAAAATATTTATTGAGTGAATTTGTAATGAAAAAATTTTAAATGGCAACGATATTTGGCTGTTCTTTTTCTCGGCCAATTTTTTTACGCAAAATTGGGATTTTTTGTTTTCCAACGAACTTGCATGTTGGAAAATTCCTCTAAATGAAAAATTCTTATTCTTTGGATGCCATTTTCTTTTTTTGAAATAAACTCTGTAACACAACTTTGAGGCGAAATTGTAAGCCGGCCCTTGGAAAAAAAACGTTTGCGAATTTGGAGTGTAAATTTTTGCCATTTTGTGAGAAAAACTTGGAGGGCATATTATTTTTTTGGACAGATAAATTGACCCATTTTTTGAGAAATTTTGGAATAATTCTTGGCAAACATTGAGGAAATTTTTGTAGCGAAGTTCAAAAATTTTGGAAAATTTTTTGTAAACCCTTTGGCTTCTAAAATTTTATGTAAAAATTTTGACGACTATTTAAAAAAAAAATGTTTGGAAATTGATAATGTTTAAAAAACTTTTGGAAATTTTTTGAAAAACTTTTGGAGATTTGTTGAAAAAATTTTGGCGTTTTTTGTTTGAAAAACTTAGTGCTTTGGCTCTCTTTTTCTCGGCCAATCTTTTTACGCAAAAATTTGGATTTTTTGTTTTCCAACGAACTTGCATCTTGGAAAATTTCTTTTAATGAAAAATTCTTTTGATGGATTATTCTTTGGATGCCATTTTCTTTTTTTGAAATAAACTCTGTAACACAACATTGAGGCGAAATTGTAAACCGACCCCATGGAAAAAAAAGTTTGCGAATTTTAATGTAAATTTTTGCGATTTTGTGAGAAAAACTTGGAGCGCAAATTAATTTTTGGACAGATAAATTGACCCATTTTTTGCGAAATTTTGGAATAATTCTTGGTAAACACGGAGGAAATTTTGGTAGCGAAGTTCAAAAATTTTTGTAAACCCTTTGGCTTATAAAATATTTGAAAATTTTTTTGACTATTTAAAAAAAATGTTTGGAGATTGATGATGTTTAAAAAACTTTTGGTAATTTAATGAAAAACTTTTGAAGATTTGTTGAACATTTTTTAGCATTTTTTTTTGTGAAAAACTTTTGATTATTTTTTGAATAAATTAAGACGTTTTTTTGAAAAACTTTTGTAGATTTTTTGAAAAAGTTTTGTTTTTTGGCGATTTTTATAAAAACATTTGGAGAACTCTTGGCAATTTAATTTACCATGTTGATTAAAATTTTTAAAACTTTTTGGCGATTTTTTTTGGCTGTGTGGCAAATTTAACGAAAAATTTTTGGAACTTTCTTATTGGAAAACTTTTTCGCATCCTCATATAAAATTTTCTGAAAAGCTTTTTGGCGATTTTCTGAAAACATTTTTTGGATTATTTTTTTTTTGCTATTTTTGGAAGATTTTTTTTTGCTATTTTTGGAAATGATTTTTGAGATAAATCAATTTATTTTGACCAGGATTGCTGCTTCTACATTCAGGGTGCAATAATGGCGAAGACATTGACAGACAAATTTGTCAACAGTGTCACTAATTTAATGAAGAAAGCTTGCATGCCTTGGAAGTACAATTCTCTGTGGGATCAAGTAAGATCGAAATGAAAAAGTTGCAGAGACCTCTAGTCATAAGTGGAAGTTAAGAAAACACTACAAGGAGGAGCTATCCAGTTATAAAAACGTACTCGGCGCATTGAATGGCGAGATCCAGACGATTTCCGAACGCCAAACCAAAAAAAACAGGAAGAACGTCGCCACTAATGACATTGGATCGCGATAATTATCTTTCTTAAATTTCTCGAGTACCATACTGCGACACTGACACTTTTCAAGGGGGGGGGACCAAAAATGGCCAACTTTTAGAAATCTATTTTCGGCGATTAACATAAATAATTCAAAACTAAGCAAGGTTGAAAACCTGATTCACCTTAACAAAAAAAAACAGCAGGAGAAGCCAGAGAAACTATTAGCCAAGTTCCTTTGACAAACGAAGGTTTCGTTTGTCAAAGTAAATTTGGTTAGCGGATGTATTCAAACTCTAACTATCTTCAACATCATCATTAAAGGATGGGATCCGACATTTGTCTACCTTAGCTCAACGAAGCTATCTTGCACTTTTTAGGACGAATTTTAAATAATTTGAAACTTGGGCTGAATTTGATTCGCTTTTGACACACACAAATTCAAGACCCTACAATCAGTTGGAAATATAAAACCTGCCTTCTCGAAAAATGACCAGCCTTGATCTGATTATGGTAAGAAAGACACTCGCGTTAATTCTTTTTAAAAAAATATTTTGTCATAGTGTTTAAAAATAAAAATCATGTAGAGATGCGCTAAGACTCAACTACAATTGGTACTCTAAACTGCCAAATTTGTAGAGAAGAGCATTTCATGAGAGTTTGCCCAAGATTTCTTGCGAAAAATAGCAATGATCGAATACATATCGTAAAAGATTCACATTTATGCTACAATTGTCTCTCTTCTGATCATGGGTGAGAGATTGCAAAAGTCGCTACAACTGTAGAGATTGAAAGCTTAAACATCACAGTTTGCTGCATAAAGGCAACGAGGCCAACTCTACAGGTAGCGATACAACACAGGCTGATATACGCCCCAGTACAGGTGCAGCAGCACTAACAACCTTGATACAGTCCACACAGTACTTAAAATGTGTGGACTGTACGCTCTTGACCCTTCAAGAGCGTAAAAATAATCAAAATCGAGAAACGTTGTTGTTTATGGACATTGTCCAGATCGAACCTAAAGGAGAAAGATACGATGCCCGTTCTCAAGTCACGTTTATCTCGGGAAAACTCAAAAATCGTTTGAAGGTCCCAACTAAACGAAATCTCGTGCACTAGACCAATTCTCCAACAAGATCTCGTTTTTCAGATAGTTATGTAAGTGGAGGTTTTTCAAGTACGCGTTCAATGACGATGTAACTTAAATGTACTGCCAAATATTGTTAGACCCTTGGCAAACCAAATATCAGACAATTATGCTTCGAAAGTCGCCAAAATATCCAGTGGAAGATTTTGATCTTCTTCGTGTCACATTTGGAGTAAATTGCTCCCCATTCCTCGCCATACGGACACTTCTTCAACTTGCGGAAGATGTAAAAGACAAATACCCGTTTGCCTCGCAAAATGTATACGTTGATGATATCCTTGCCGGCGGCCATACCATAGTGGAAGCTGTAAATTACCGAAGGGAGTTAATTTCACCCCTGGACACAGCAGTTTTCGAGCTAGGAAAATGTAGCTCGAATAATCCATTGGTGGGTGAGTATCTGCCTCCAGAACAAATTTTACCCGTCAATTGGTTGGATATCTCAGAAGGATCCTCAACGAAGACGAACCAAAAAAAAACTTTCGTTACCATGACTTGTGCGGAGCTTTTCTTCTTTTTTCAGAATTAGCAGCAGCAGTTGTGCAAAGATCCTAGTGTATCTCCTGACTTACAAAACCACTCTGTTCATGGAGCACTTTAGTCGGCAACAGAACGTCTACTATTCTGGAAATGTTGGAAATGAAAACTGGCGACACGTAAATTCCGAATGTAACCCTGCTGACATCGCCAGCCGAGCCTAGATACGAAGTTTTGGAAGACACAAATATGGAGTCAAAATCGGCCAAAGTTCTTGCTACAACCACATTTGAAGACCCTTTGGCTAGATTTTTCTCCATATTTTGAGACTATAAAGTATTGGCGTATGTCCTCAGATTCTGGCGAAATACCTGCGCAAATCGGACTCACCTAAGAATTTCATCCAAGGAAATTACAGCGGTAGAGATCCAAGTTATTAAGATGCGACTCCTTGTTGTAACAAAAAACATCATTTCCAAGCTGAAAGACATCCAATTATATTGCCTTATGACGCTCGCCTATCACAATTATTAACGGAATTTGTCCAATAATTACGACTCACGGCGGCAATCAACTCAAGGTTCATGTGCTAAGGTCGGAGTTTTAGATCTTCATATTGAAGTCCCTAGCCAAAAAAAGTTATTCGCAATTGCCGAACATGTATACTGTACAAAAAACCCACTCAAACCAAGATTAGGCCTCACTTCCTCCTGAGCTCACAATGCTGTCACCACCCTTTAACCACACAGGCGCTGATTTTGCTGGAGCCTTTACTATCAAAAATTTCGCGAGACGCGCTTATCTAACCACCAAATGTTATGTCTGCATATTAGTGTGCTTTACAAATTCTGTCCACTTAGAAGCCACGAGCGATTTATCAACACAATCATTTTGGCCGCTTCTTCCAAATTTGTCGAAAGACAGCGATGGCCTGCGAGTGTCTATTCTGACAGCGGGACAAATTTTTTAGGTTCAGCGGAAATGATGCGTAAGGATCGGATTGCGTTCATAAACTCCTTTCAGACTCCTACCATCTAGAACCTTGAGTGGAAATTCATACCTCCTGGAGCTCTTCATATGGGTTGGAGGCGGGAGTTAAGTCATTCAAAACTCATCTGCGAGGGTCTAGAATAGAGGCCATCCTAAATTCTAGACCCCTAAGCAATTCCTGCGATGATTCATCTGATTTATCCCATTTGACACCAGGATATTTTCTCATCCGTACTTCGTTTCTTGATCCAGCTGAGCATGACATTTCCGAAGATAATCTGACCCTAGTCACCGAAGCCGAAGCTAGCGCCCAGGTGGCTGGCAGTATTACTGCGGTTTTTGTAGAGAGGACAACGCCTTTGAGTCTTGTCGGCGATTCCGAGAAATATCGCCTAAGACACGGTACGAAGCGGTCGACCGACGGGGGTACTGCCGCAATTGTCTGGCTCCGATCCACTTCGAGCCTGACTGCCCTGTGCTGGAGAGCTGTCGGAGATGCGAACACCTTCACCACACGTCTTTGCACGGTGCCCGACCGCTGACTCGGCCGATATTTGATCGTCCAAAGGTCCGTTGTATTCGTGGCAACGGTGACGGAGATGATTTCGACTCTTGGGCTTCATTGAGGGATATTCTCAACTCTTCGTCGATGGTGTCTCGCATCGCCACAGCAACATATAGGCAACTCAACCTGCCGTCCTTCCGCTATGAAAATGGCGATTTGCCTCCTTCAAGGTGATGGCACGGCAAATGCGGAGCACATGGGTGCTGAAGGTGAAAGCTCTTATTAAGGATCGACATCCAACTACTCAACAGACACGTGTGCCGACATCGACCCTAGAAGTAACACTCAAAGAGACTTGCATTCGGCGCAGACGTGTATCCTTTGATCCTGCAAGAAGGAGCCATCACCACTGGGCTTAGCAGAGTCCAAGCCTACAAAACATTGAGTGATATAATTAAATTATTAACTTGTGGTTTTTATTTTGTGCGAAGGTGCAACCTCCTTGTTAAACATCGCAGCTACAGGAATGAAGGTGACGGTGGGCTAGAACAAACTTTGTGTGAACTTTTATAGTTAAACAAATGGTTCAATTGGAGTTATGACAATTACAAGTTAAATGATGATTTTTATACTTATTGTGGACATGTATTAAACACAAATATTGAATAATAAAATAAAACAAATTCTCGAAAACGAACTCAGTGTATTTAGCATTGAAAGTAATCACCGAATCATGGGGGCCTAAATGTTAAAACAGTGCTATAATATGTAGCAGCACTGTTTCTAACGAGAATGTGCCCTGGCTTGTGTACATAAACGAAATGAAATAAAGCCAAGTATATTGACACCGTTGTGTACAAAAGCCCTTTTCAATATTATCGCATATCTCCCTTGTCCTTTTTTTGTTAATGTTAATGTCGCTTTGTGGTGTGTGTTCTAAAACGGCACATAGCCTCACACAAAGCAAAAATTTCTTTAATTGTTAAATTGAATTTGAATAGTGCGTTCGGGTTTTCCCCCAAATTGATAAAAAATCTTATTAAAACAAACACAAATTATAACATTTAAAGACTTAGAAATCTTGACCATTGAAACTTTACTTTGAACATTATTGTGATCCAAAAAACGAAAATTACATAAACATTCAACCAAATTTTGTGACCATTAAACAATGAATGTTAGTGTACACATCTGACAAAAAAAACATTGTGATACTAAACTTTTATACTGCTTGTAAACACATATTGTACCTCCATACCTGCATTTAAGTGAAACCAATATAAGCACACTTTTAAGAAATGGAAGGTTTTAACACCTTAATGGAATTATAGTTATATCGAACGATTCAAATTGGCTATCTGATTTCATAGAGCAGTGTCAGTACGGCTTGCAAATTTGAACTTATTTCGAGACTTGGTGCATTGTTAAGTTTTGTAAATAAACGAGCCCCACTGATGTTGGTTCATATTTTATTGTATTCGAAGGTCTTATCCGATTTCAGAACCAGCATCTTAAAAAGTAACATATTTACTCCGAACTTTCTTAAATTTTTGGTTTAGCATACGGGCCTTATTGAAAATTTAACATGTGCGCCATTAACAATCCGTGGTGAAATCACGTTTCTTTAATAACGTAAACTTTTTTTGGTGATGATGACGTTCTAATTGAACTACAAAAAGCAAGTCGTAACACTTTATAAAAAAAGGCTGTTTTAGCAATGCCGCCTTTGGATTCATGATAGAAAGTGGTCCTGAATAACACTGAGTCAAATCCTTAAAAACATGTAAAACGTAATTCTAAAACAAGGCCAAGCAAAAAAAGAAAACGAAAGTTGCTTAATGTATTTCAAAAGAAAAGAAGAATTATTCGGAATGTTATCATACTCATGCGATGAAAAAAGAAATAAAATCCAAATCAGAGATTTATGAAATTTGGAATGTCTTGCTAGCAGGACCAGCCGACAAATGAGTGTGGCACAATTGTTCTCTAAAATAAAGTATATCACAGAACCTGTCGATATTGTACAGCTTTAATGCACTTTTGCTTTTAAAACTCAGCATATATCTATTTTTTTTTGTAATTTAGATATTATTTAATAATTATATGAAAATAATTGTATTCTTCCTCTTTTATAAAATGTAACTTTAAAAATTGAAATTGTCGTCACATACTTTACATACATACTAAAGGACATACATATAAGTACATATTAAATTAGATGGCTATGTTCATCAAAAATAATAGCAGGTTTGTTTATATTAATTCGGTAACGGTTACTGAAAGAGCTTAAAATACCGTAACGTTACCATTCTGAAATAATGCCAGCCTTGGTTTAAGCTTTATTCGGCATTGTATTTGCCACAAAAATTGCATTCTATATTATTATTGACCATGTTGTGTTAGAACTGGACAAAAGGGCGTCACACCGCCAATTTAACTCTTAATTGCGAAAAGCCATACCTCGTGAACTAATACCGATATGACTATAGTATTTGATAAGTATGATTCTGGTTTGAAAACAAACACAATGGAAAATAGGATGGTACAACGCCCCATTGAAATAATGTTCATATTGGGCAGGAATCCATGATGTATATCATCATCATGTATATACTCATTATATATACTCTTTATATATACTTTTGTCAGGCTGAATTTAACTTGCCAATTTTTTGTTTTTTTTTTTGGCTGACTTACGTACAGTCCAGCTAAATGAGAAAATATTTAGGTCCTATTCCAGACAGATAGTATAAGTCCCCCAGAAGATCCCAGGTTATGATCCCACACTACGGCAATCCTGCTAAGTTTTTCCTTTTGCAAAATTCTTTATGCCTAAAAACCTGTAAATTATAAATTAGGGATTTTCTTGAAAATGGTAAGTGTTTCAAAACATTGTTTCAAAAACCGCACAACAACCTGCATCAAATCAACTATCTAGCACAATATTTAAAAAAAAACAAAATGACAGTGCTGGAACTTTTTCGAAATTACCGATTTTATCAAAATCGGTTGCGGTTAGTCAATTTTCGAAAATGATGTACTCGTCTAGCACTACCTAGCAAAATGTACAGTTTTTCGAAACGAAATGGCGGCGCTTCTCGGCTTCTATTCGAATTTTTGAAAATCTCTTTGTGGCACCAATCAGATCGAACCTAGCACAATAAAGCACTACTTTTGTTTTCTTGAATATTTATAAGATTTTTTAAACTATTTTGTTATCCAATTATATTTTTGTTCTCCAAATTTATATTGAAATACTATATTTTTCAAATATACATACAACAAATGGAAACGACATAAAGAAACGATATCACCTATGACTCAAGACGTCAAATATAGTCGAATCGTATAATTAGTTTTATTTTTGGAATCGTGAAGAAAATGTTTGTTGCTTTTTAGTACCTATATGTGACAGCGCATAGAGAAAGGGTAAAAAATCAATTTTTATTTTTTTTCCTTTTTTTGATGTGGACAACATCTGAGCATCGAATGAGACCGATCCCATGCCCCAAAACTATACGATTCTAAGCGCAAGTAGAAAGTGACCTAATCTTTAAAATGGCTCTCCTGAACTAAACTTTTCACTTTTTTTTTGATGTGGACAGCATCTTAGCATCAAAGGAGACCGATCCCATGCCCCAAAAGTGTTCCCTCCCAGAGATATGCGCGTTTTATGAAAGTGAAGTCGACGATTCTAAGCGCAAATAGAAAGGGAACTAATCTTTAAAATGGCTCTCCTGAACAAAACTGGTTTTTTTTTTAACGTTAGGTCCCTTTCTATTTTGCGCGTCACATAGTCTATAGTTTAAGAACCCCTATGGGCAAGTCCGACTGCAAAATTTTGCACAAATCCTTTATGTTTAGCTCGTATGTTTTTTTTCGGTCTGTTGCTTTTACACATTGAACAGGGATTAAACCGGCTCAAGACCTCTTCCTTCTATATTTAAATAGAAGACAAGTTTTTAACAAGATGGCAAAGTGACATTGATTTTCGTGGCTGCACACTACTTTTATCATGATTTCGGGTCCGTGACAACCCTCTTCAGAAAGCCTTGCTGCAATTGTTGAAAGTAAAACCGAACTCTATAAGGCCAGACTCTCCCCAAACGAATGAGAACTACTGTTGTAAACTTTACTTCTCAAGTTTTCTTCACACAATTGCCCACGAAAATAAAACTCACTCTTGCAACCTCTAAAGAGACTCCACATCGAGAGCCATCAATAGATTTTTTAGAACGTGTGTGTGTGTGTGTTGTTAAAAGAGTTTAGTTTTTTTTTTTTATTTATTTATTTTGTACCAAATAATATTTACAATTCAAAAACAAATTATTGCCCCAGCGCCACGTGGACAGTTGACTATGTCGACTTGTGTGCCGTGCATGTACGTATGTTTAGATCGTTTGTTTTATTTCGGTCTGTTGCTTTTACACATCGTACATATTCTGATTATCTATGTACATATTCTGATTGATAAAAAAAATTGGACCGGCACAAATCGGACGTTCCATATTTACAGAAATCAAATATAAGTACATATTTGGATTTGTAAACAAAAAATCAAGGTTTTTGAATACTTATATGTCTCCGAGCATTACCGGATGGTTTTTGGCCCCAGAGCACATAGACCACGCTTATAGGTCAATGCATCCAATTCAGTAAAATCGTTAAAATGATGACACATTTAGATTCTTTTTTTAAATTGCACTGATTCTAAGGTACCTTATGTCCATGGTCGACTAATTCTTCGGCAACCTAGGGAACTTAGACCCATGGGTCAAGCACTTAATCGAATCGTAAAAATTATTTGATATTTGTATCCGTGAATACATTTTAATGTTCTTTAATACCAATATGTCTTCTGTCCAAGGAGGATGATTTTTACACCTTAGTGAACTGCAGACATTTTAGGGCTTTGTGAGCCGGTCCGAGCTCCAAACAGAAATCTTAAATAAAGAAAAATATTTGGATTGACTGGTAAATTTTAATTTTTGGATACACATATGTCCCTAAACATTGGGGGACAATTTTTGGAAGCCATTTTCAAAGAGACCAATTTTTTTGGAGCCCTAGGGGCCTTACCCCAAATAGGTCAAGGCATCAATTTTCTTCGAATTTTAAGATTATTGTGTTATTCTGATTGGTGCCAAAATTTTGTTGTTGTTCAATAAAAATAATGTCCATGGTTCTACAGAATAGTTTTTTATTACCCTTTTTACATTTCTCTTACAGCTATAGAGTTTTAAACAGGCAATATATAAGAAGTCACAACGTCTATCCATATATGCAACAGTTCCATACAATCATTTGGAAGTGCAGAGCACATTACCGCTCAAAAACGGAATGTGAAGAAGATCGTTCGGCGTCTTTTCTCAGGTGATGCTGCAATATTAAAACTGACCTTCTGGGTATAGGCTGATTTTTAATGTGTATTAGACGAGTTTATAAACCCAACATATATCTCCAAAACTAAAAGCATAAGTAAGCATACCTCATATGCATCGGCATACTATATAAAATGTGTGTTCGATAAGAGGTTAGACATGTATAAGACTCATACGGGATTAGGTGCCAAATGAGAGCAGAATTAATTAGAAAACGGACACAGATGGGATCGCACACATACTTACCTATATATATATATAGAAATGTGATGCATAAGCACAGAAGCAAGCTAGGAACAAATATCACTTAATAACGATAACACTGTGCGACAGCCACAATCGGTTTGGGATGAAACCACCGGGGAAAGTTATATCGGTCAAAAAAAGGTCATACGTGTCCCAGCGTTTCGTTGGGTCTCATCTAGGAATCGAGATATATCGATTTGAAGTTAGTAAGTATCGTATAGGGGAATTTGTCACGTTTTTGGCTCTTTTGTTTGACATAACTTGAGAACCACTCGTCCGATTTAGCTGAAATAAATTTTAAAAAACCAAGAATTACAATTCCCTTAATCTGTTCATATATTATTTTCCTTTACAAGTAATAGTTTCCAAGTTAAAAATAAGCGCATGAAGAAAATTTTTTTTTTTTTATTTTTTTTTTAAATACATTTATTTTCGTTTTCTTATGTGACTTTACGTGAAAGTAATAGGACTTGACACTTTTTACCGTTTTGGATTTTCTATGAATTAAAAAAAAAAAATTTTAATTTTTAGGCAAAAATATTTTTTTTTTCATACATTTATTTATAATTGCGAAACTGTTGCTTAAGTAGGAAAACGGGTTAAGAACAGATTAGAGGAATTATAATTCTTAATTTTTCTAAATTTGTTTAAGCTAAATCGGTCAAACAAAAGAGCCTAAAACGTGACAAATTCCCCTATACGATACTTACTAACTTCAAATCGATATATCTCGATTCCTAGATGAGACCCAACGAAACGCTGGGACACGTATGACTTTTTTTTTTACCAATATAACTTTCCCCGGTGGTTTCAATCCAAACCGATCACTGACCCTTACCATTTGTCGCAGAGTGTAATTAGACGGACGACATTATTTTCTTAATGTAATTATTGTTCAAATATTGTGGTAATGTTTTGTTTATTGAATGTAATCATGCTTAGTTTTTGAAATATTCGAAATATTGGGAAAAATAAAAATTAAATCGATCATATAACATCGAGTTCACAAACATGACCTCAAGCCGAAAAATAATTTTAAAAGATAATAACACCTAAGGTAAACTATCTACTTACAACATGTATCCATAATATTTTTAGAAAGTCTTACAATGGACTATAAAAATATATATATAGGAATCATTTAAATGTGGTTGTAGAAGTGAGTAGTGTAGCACCCTTAGATGAGGAGAAATTTAAAAATATTACTAATTACTATATATGTGATGAAGCATTAGACAATGGACAAGTTAGAGATTACAGTCATTTAATCTAAACCAGCAGGTTGCAAAATTTATCTCCATAAATTTCCATAACTTTTCTTAATATGACTTCCACCTTTTCGTAAAAGAGTTTATGGAATATAAAGGGTAAACAGGTGTCATTCCGTTTAATAAGACCAATGAGTGTTACAAATCGATTAGTGTCGAGATTTGTTTGTATTTTGTGTTTTATTTGTTTGTATTTATATACATATTACAAAGTTTATAGTTATTCTAAATAAAGGAATAGTAATTACATCTGTTCACTATATGTCTGGTCAGTTTAAGAAAAAATTATACATAGTTAACCAAAAAATATTTAGATTTAACATATGAAAGTTACAATAAAAGTTCGTCAATATTTTCCAAAAAATGTAACTTTAAACATAAAAATGCTACTTACATTTTTAAAACACGATTAATTCAAGTTATGGGAAGATTTGCTACTACCTTTTAATGCCATGTTCCACATCTTGTGCAATGCACTAAAATTTTGCATTCCTTCTGCATCCGTATATAATGGTAAAATAATTAAAATTACGTTATGAAATAAAAAGAGCCTAATATCAAAAATTTTGTGGCACGATCATATTGATTATTGAAGTTTCACACAAGACCTGCAGCGTGCGCCAATGTAATTATTAACTGCTTATTGTTCATGTCGCAACAAAGATTTATATGTTGGATAACTCCCAAATACTCCAAAGAACCTACTTCCGCAATCAACCTACCATCACCATGTGTAATAAATATATTCATCTGGTCGAAGTAATGCTTAAAACGTATCGTCTTAGTCTTATCTGCATTAAGAAATAATTTATTAACTCAAACAAATTCGGATATTAAAAAAGCATATCGCTACAGTAAGGCTTATCAATCGTTGTTTGTTTACTAGGTTAAATGAGAGAAATATAATCAGTATATCCGAAAAGTTTCCGAGATTGATCAAGACTCTTAATATCATTAAGATACATTTGAACATCAATAGCCGGAGTAAACTCCCTTGCGGCACCCCGTAAACCACCAGACCATTTGAAATTCTCTCTTGGTCTATTGGAACATATGACTTTCGATTAATCAAGTAGCTTAATAACTATCTTGCAGAGTTCTAAGGTTCCTCCACTAAAATTAAGTGATCATAAAAAAAACCTTCTAGAAGTCTTTAAAAGCTGCGACGACTCCTTTATTCCCATCATCCAAACCCTTACAAATATTTTAAAGTACATTCACAAGACCTTTCTCCTTACACACGCAGAAAAAAAGTATGGTTGGGGTGACAATATTCGAAGAGGATCATACTATTGTTGGGTATATGGTTGTGACACAACAATATTATGATCCTCACAACAATAGTATGATTCACACATAACCATACTATGATCCCTACAACCATAATATGATTCACACTCAACCATACTATGATCTCCACAACCATACTTTGATCCTTACAACAATTGTAAGCTTCACACTCAACCATGCTATTACCTTCACAACCATATTATGATCCTCACAACCATAGTATGTTTCTCATACAACCATAGTATGATCCTCACAACCATATTATGATTCACACGCAATCATACTATGATCCCCACAACCATAGTATGATTCACACTCAACCATACTATGATCTCCACAACCATACTTTTATCCTCACAACAATAGTAAGATTCACACTCAACCATACTATTACCTTCACAACCATATTATGATCCTCACCACCATAGTATGTTTCTCATACAACCATAGTATGATCCTCACAACCATATTATGATTCACACGCAATCATACTATGATCCCCACAACCATAGTATGATTCACACTCAACCATACTATGATCTCCACAACCATACTTTTATCCTCACAACAATAGTAAGATTCACACTCAACCATACTATTACCTTCACAACCATATTATGATCCTCACCACCATAGTATGTTTCTCATACAACCATAGTATGATCCTCACAACCATAGTATGATTCACACGCAATCATACTATGATCCCACGACCATAGTATGATTCACACTCAACCATACTTTGATCCCCAAAATTATTCATTAGGATTGGGTAATGTTATTATTCAGAAATAGGGATTTTTTATCAAGCAAGTTATATTAAATTGCATTACAATAAGTTAATAGCCAGAATTGAGGCCATGTTTTTATTAAGCATTTCATTCAAGAAACAAAAATATGTATTCCAACGGCAGTCGAAAATACTTTTAGTCGCCAGCAGGGGCGCATGCTACTTCACAATCCGTAGATCCCAAGTAACGAATGTGATTAAACCATGATCAATGGCTATATATTTAAGTGCAGGCAGATTTTAAATAAACGAGAGCCAGTTGGTAGAAGAGTATTTCACCGAACAAAGTAAACACAATAAAAATGCCTCGAACTACCTTCCGATTGTTGTTATTTTTTTAATGGACATCGACCATTCACTGTATCGGGTGTATGTGTTTTTTTTTGTATATCAAAAAAACATACGCACACACATACGTGTATGCTCTATAAAACCTGGTTTCTTATGTTCATAGTCGCAACCATACTGTATGATTGCCGTAATCAAATTATTGTTTAAGTAAATTTTAAACAACAATACTTTTGTTGCACCAACCATGGTTATAAGGTTGCTACAACCATATTTTCATTTCTAAATTTGGCAATAATACTATTGTTACATTTCAACAATAGTAATATTGTCGCAATCATACTACTGTCAAAATGAAATTCAAAAAACAATACTATGGTTGCGACGAACATGCTTTTATTGTAGAGAACAAATTGTTGTTGCGGTGACCATAGTGTAACCATATCTTTACTCTGCGTGCAACAGCCATATCTAAATTCGTATTGAAAATTACTCAACAAGTTATGACTTTCATGATATGTGGATATCTGCTTATACTGGAAATCCACAGTACGTCGGTATTTCTTCACCGTGACAGTATGTGGTTCCTTTGAAAAATATTAAAATATTAATTAACATGTTATTGAATGTGTCATTCCCCAATAGTTCGTGCAGAAATATTTTCGTGGCATGGTCTCTTCTTTGTCAACATTTTCCAAACAATGTGATTGGTTAGGTTTCTTAAGGAATCGCAATGGTCATGCAGAAAATAGACAAAACCGGAATATGAAGGAGATCGTTCGGCGTCTTTTCTCAGATGATGCTGCAATATTAAACCTAAAGGGGTACCATATACAGATTACTGTGACCTTCTGGGTATAGACTGATTTTTAATGTGTATTAGACGAGTTTTTAAACCAAACATATATCTCCAAAACTAAAAGCATAAGTAAGCATACCTCATATGCATCGGCATACTATATAAAATGTGTGTTCGATAAGAGTTTAGACATGTATAAGACTCATACGGGATTAGGTGCACCTATATACTCTTGAAATGCTTAACATTATTGACGTACCAAATGAGATATATATATATAGATATATATATATATATATATATATATATATATATATATATATATATATATATATATATATATATATATATATATATATATATATATATATATATATATATATATATATATATATATATATATATATATATATATATATATATATATATATATATATATATATATATATATATATATATATATATATATATATATATATATATATATATATATATATATATATATATATATATATATATATAGTATGTGTGCGATCCCATCTGTGTCTGTTTTGTAATTAATTCTGCTCTCATTTGGTACGTCAATAATGTTAAGCATTTCAAGAGTATATAGGTGCACCTAATCCCGTATGAGTCTTATATATATATATTTATATATATATATATATATATATATATATATATATATATATATATATATATATATATATATATATATATATATATATATATATATATATATATATATATATATATATATATATATATATATATATATATATATATATATATATATATATATATATATATATATATATATATATATATATATATATATATATATATATATATATATATATATATATATATATATATATATATATATATATATATATATATATATATATATAGTGACAAACCATGGAGATGATTGAAGAAGTCAATCGAAAATTGGAAAAAATAAAAATTAAATCCATCATATAACCTGAGGTTAACTATCTACTTACAACATGTACCCATAATATTTTTAGAAAGTCTTATTGTGGACTATAAAAACATATGTAGGAAACATTTAAATGGGGTTGTAGAAGTGAGTAGCACCCTTAGATGAGGAGAAATTTAAAAAGATTACTAATAACTATATTTGTGATGAATCATTAGACAATGGGAAAGTTAGAGATCATAGCATTTAAGCTGTTAAAATAGGTTGCAGCCCACAACATTTTCGATCTAAGCCAGCAGGTTGTATAATTTATCTCCATAAATTTCCATAACTTTTCTTAATGTGACTACCACCTTTTCGTAAAAGATTTTATGGAATATAAAGGGTAAACAGGTGTCATTCTGTTTAATAAGACCAATGAGTGTTAAAAATCGATTAGTGTCGAGATTTGTTTGTATTTTGTGTTGTATTTGTTTGTATTTATATACATGTTGCAAAGTTTCTAGTTATTCTAAATAAAAGAATAGTAATTACATCAGTTCACTATATGTCTGGTCAGTTTTTAAAAACAAAAATTATAAATAGTTAACAAAAAATTTAAGATTTAACATATAAAAGTTATAATATAAGTTCATCAATATTTTCCAATAAGTGGAACTTTAAACATAAAAATGCTACTTACATTTTTGAAACACGATTAATGCAAGTTATGGGGAGATTTGTCACTACCTTTAGGGTCATGTTCCACATCTTGTGCAATGCACTAAAATTTTGCATTCCTTCTGCATCCGTATATAATGGTAAAATAATGAAAATTACTTAATGAAATAATAAGAGCCTAATATCAAAAATTTTGTGGCACGATTATTGTTTATTGAGTTATATTTTGTGGCACGATTAAGACCTACAGCGTGAGTTATATTATACAGACATCCGGATTAAAAAAGTAAAAGACAACTCGTTCTTTTCGTGGTTTGAAACCATCTCAATTTTATTTGTAATCTTTGATTTAATGTAACTTGGCTTAACAAAAGAAATAATACTAGAACTAAAGAAGAAAGCAAAAATGCATTTACAGATTTCTAAGAATTTACACAAACAAAAATTGGGTGACTAGATTGTTTTGGTTGCTATGTTAATGTTGCAATTGCTATTGATATGACCTATATAAAAGAAAGTGAGTTTAAGGTTTCTTGGAATTATTACTTATTAATTGCAATCTAGTGATTAATATGGGTGTGAACTATAAGTTAAAGAACGTTAAAGGATTAATTGTTGGTAGTTGTTGGTGGAATGGGTGTTCTATTTCTGTGTTATGCTCTCGGGGTTCCGGTGGGGGTAGCGCAGTTGTGGTTGTTGTTGTTGGTGTGGTGGGTGTCGTTAAAGAATTTATTGTTGGTCGGCATTGTGCCCTTTGTTGTTTTAGCGATGATAGCGTAGTGGTAGTTGTTGGTGGGATGGGTCTCGTATTGCTGTGTTATGCTCTCGGGGGTTTCGGTGGGGGTAGTGCAGTGGTGGTTGTTGGCGTGGTGGGTGTCGTAACTCCTCCCTCCTTAAGATGAGCGACGGCTACAATGATGTCGTTGGGGTCGGAGTGAAGGACTGTAGGATAGGTAGCAGGTCGGGTAGTAGATGTTTATAGGTGTTTCTCCTTTTGATGACTATGATAAGTATGATGATGGCTATGGTGGTACATACAACGGTTGTCGAGGTGGCGATTGCATGTATTGTTGTTGTTGTTACTACCAGTTGGTCGACCTTGGTGTCGGTAAGGAGGTAAAAATCTTTGAGTTTACCGAGGCTTAAAATTTCGGTTATTGAGTTAGCGGAAACGTTGTTGCTCGGTAATGGAGGAATATAGACTTGGTCCCAGATGGTGTCAGTTTTTCCGTGGTACGTTATGCTATTTATTGAGACATCACAATCCTGGAAATGTATTAGAACAGTGCCTTGTACCCTGAGAGTTTTGGTGCTACAAATAGAGTTTATTAGTGTTCGTGGTGAAATAATGAAGAGAATGAAGTTGGGTTCAGGCTGTAAAATTGATTCCATCTTTCCCATGTCGTTAAGAGGACAGCTCGCTGATTTGTTGTTCATTAGGTTTCCAATATAAATTGAGTCCTTAGCATCTTCTTGTCTGATGGGGTTGTTGCAGTCATATGTTCCTTCGATCATGGGGCACAATGTTTTGTGATATTGTGTGTTATTTTCGTTAAATGTTATAAACGGTTCAGTAATTATAACCTTTGTGTCGTTTATAGGTAATGGAATTATACGATATAAAGAATAATTTTCTTTTGAAATATTAGGTATAATTACATTGAATATAATTTTTGATTTATTATAGTAAGCTTGCATGTTCAACATTTCGTAAATTTTTCCAATGGATTCGATTGTTATGTTCTGGGTTTCCAGCTTGAGTTTCATAATATCAAGCTCTTCGGACTGAGCAGAAACCTTGAAGTTATATTGAGTTTTGACAGAACCACTGCTTCGACTCTGTTTGTTAGGTGATTTGTTAGTAGATCAATATTGAAGTTAAGTTAGTTGAGATATTGTGTCTTGATAAGAATGTCTTCTTCGTGTTGTATTGTCATGTATCTCTCTATTGTCCGTTGTTCGTCATTTATGTGTGAGGCCATGTTTTTAAATCTTTTCTTCATTTTAAAATTGATTGAGTGTTGTTGTGAAAGTGGGTTTGTGACACTATTGAGGTTCCTGTAGGTATTTACTATTTGATCGTTAATCGTTTGGGCGTCTTTTGCTTCCATGTTACCCGTTACTTTAATCGCGGAACCTAGCCCGTTGATCAGTCATCTTTTCTGCCTTTGAATTGGATAGAGTGTTAAGAATTTATTGTTTAATTCTTGGAGCTTTGGTTTAGTCTCTCTCATGATGTTGGTCCCTGGTGTTTGTTTCTCAAAAAGACCAAGAGTGGCTTCAATATCGTCAATGTTTGTTCTGTAGTCTTCAAGATTAATAATGTGTATAAAGTTGTTAAAGTTAGTAATGGATCTTGCAGCACCCAGTCGTAGTGGTAATATACTTTGATTTGACGATAAGTCATGTACTTCGATTACTTGAGTGCGAGTTGAACGGGTTCTAGAGGAAAAAAAGGTTAGTGTTAGTGTATGTTATTATAGCACGAGTGCAGTGTTCATTTATTAAATTTATCCTGTTTCCTTAATCTACATTTACGTACTTTCTTTTGTATAGTTATTATAGTGATTTCGTTATCCTTTTGAACTATGTGTTTCGAGAATCTCTGGGTAAGTTTATTGCATCTTGCTTCTTTCCTGAAAACGATTTGGCCCTCAGTGGTATGTATTGGATTCCCTCTGGAAATGTTTAGATTTTCGATTCTAGTTGCTGTCGCATTTTGGACTTGTCCTTGAATTTTTGGGTACATTTCGTCAAGAAAGGTACTGAGTTTGGATAAATAGTCGTGCTCATTCGAGAAATTTATCGTTTTCATGAGTTTGTATGGTCATCCAAAGAAGAGTTCGTATGGTGTAAGTCTAGTTGTGGAGTGAATGGCATTATTGTAAGTAATGAAAGTTTCAAAAAGTATTTCCTCATGTTCAGTCGTAAGCTTGTTGTCTTTTTTGGTTTGGACAGAATTAGACGGTATATTTCTGTGAGTGTGGAATGTAACCGTTCCACAGGAGAATTACTACTAGTCTATTGGAAGGACGTAATGTGTAATTGTATTCGACAATCTACAGAAGTCTTGAAAAATGTTTGCGATGAATTCAGAACCTTGGTCACAGACAACTTTCTTGGGTATAGCGTATGTACAAATATAATTCTTGAAAGATTTAAGGATTGTTAAACTACTCCTGCAACTGAGGGTATGTCCGCAGGCAAATTTAGAGCACTTATCAATAATAGTCAGAATCTGATTATTGTTAATGCTGTAAATATCGATGTGGAGTAACTCTAAAGGTTTTAATGGTGTTTCTGAATTAGAAACAATTTGGGAGGTTTTCTGTTATATTTAAAAGTTTTACACTTTTCACAGTTGTTCAAGGTCCTCGTGATTTTATCCATCATATTAGGAATATAATATTATCTCTTCAAATGTAACAGTGTTCGTTTATTCCTCTATGATAGGAGCGCACATGATAATCACGATTACTTCCTCCTGGTCATCCTCTTCCGTTATGTCTTTGAGAATTTCGGTACACCTGATAAGGCGGAATGTTCTTGCCTGAGAGAAGTATTTGGAAAATGTTGCTTGTACTATCAGGAAGATGTCATCATTAATGTAAATGACTGATTGTTTGTTGGGTGAAAAGTATTTCTTAAATATGTCTAACATGATCTCCTCTTTAAATTTTTTCCCTACGTATGATTCTCCTTTGCTTATTCTTAAAAATTGTCTCTATGGTCATTGGGGATCATGTTCGTCTTGTTTCAAGAATGATCTGTAGGTTAAACTCTTTTAACGGCTTTTCCGAAATGGGGATACCGTCGTCTAGATTATCGTCCGCGCTGTTTACTTTGATGCGACTTAGAGCGTCAGCGTTCGTGTTGTTTTCCCTTTTTATAGATGAATTCATAATCACATCATATTTTTCAAGTTCATTACCCAAGTAAGAGGTCTGTGGTCCGTAAAGATTTTAAATGTCCTTCCAAAGAGGTACGGACGGTGCTTGGGGCGTTTTTCAACCCAAATGGCATCCTAGTGAATTCATAATGACCATTTTCTACTGTTAAGGCTGTCTTTTGGGTGTGTTTAGGATCCATCTCAATTTGATGGAATCCGCTGGCCAGGTAGTGAAATACACATATCAGGCAAGTTTATCTAATATTTCGGATATATTTGGTATTGTGTATCTGTCGGATATAGTCTTATCATTAACCTTCCTATAGTCGATTACCAAACCTCCATTTCTTGTTACCGTGCATGTAAGTTTTCTTAGCAACTATCCATAACTATGTCGAATGATGTTTTGTTCCAACATCTTGTATATATGATTTCGTGTAAATGGGTCATTGGTAGTTATTTTGTGCTTTATCTTGCTCGTAAATGATAGTGGTTCGCCCTCTCTGTAAATAACGTCGCTAAAATTCTTGCAAAGTTTTACAATTTTTCTTTGTTCTTCGCTATTGAGATGATCTGTTCTCAATAGATTATTTAGGTCTGGTGAAGGAGTTTGGTCGTTCGCTCCTTCGCCATTATCCATAGTCGAGTTAAAATTGTTCAACTCGATGAAATTTATCGCATCGTACTGTTCTGCGACTAATGGGGCTTCGAACAGAAATGTCTGGATTTCATGTGAGAAGTTAGTTATTTCCACAGAACTGCACTCGTTTGTAACATTGTATATACCTGGACTAACGAAAAGTGTAGGGTTTAGTTCAATTGAATTTATATAGACGGTGCCATTTTCTTTACCAATGGATAATTCTATTAGTGTTTTTGAATTTGCCGGGACTTCCATAATTCCAGTGGATTGATTAATTTTGAGGTTGATATTGTTAATGGCATTTTTAGTTATCAGGGTTCTATTTACGAGGTCAATTTTGGCGTTGAGTGTAAGTAGAGTATCTATACCCAAAAGGCCATCGAAGAAACTATGATCCTGTTTGATTAAATTCCGAATATATTGGTAAGATTACTTGTTTGTCTACTTGGTAGCTCTTGAAAACGGTCGTGATAGTGATCGATTCGCATTGGATTTGTTATTTCGATAAAAACTATTCAGGGTTTATAAAAGACGTAGATGCCCCAGTGTCTAAAAGAAATCTAAGAGGTTTGCCAGAAGGTAGAAATATTGTCATATAGGGTAAGGTTGACGGGTGTTTCGTCGAATTTATGTAGCCGGTCGGTTGTTCGAGGCTGTGGTAAAAAAATTTTGGGTCTCGTCAATGTTGGTTGGTTCAATGTCGTAATGCTCATTAAATTGCCGGTGATTATTAACAGAACTACTTGGTCCATCTGGGTGATGGCTATTGGGAAATTTGTTCTGTTGGTAAAAGTTTTGCGTATTATTCAAATTGTCTGTGTCATTGTCGAGATACTGGTCTATCTGTTGATGATTGTCGGAGGTGGTCATTTCATGGAAATTAAAATTCGGGTTGTTATTAAATCTGGTTTGTTGACTTGGGCTTGCCTTTTTTTTGTGGAGTGTTCTGGTTTGAACGGAACGGTTGGGATTTCTGGTGCCTAAAATTGTCTTGATGGTATTGGCTCCTGTTTCCGTTGAAAGGATTATTCCGGTTATACTGTTGGGGTAGTGCATTTCCATTTCGTGGCGGTTGGTATCCTTGGTCCCTGCGGTCAGATGTTTTTTGCCAATTGTGATTTCGATTATCCTTGGGAAAAGTATTTTGGTAAGAACGGTTTCCATACGGTTTGTATTGGGGATCGTACCCTACTCTATTCGATTGAGGTGTTTTCTGATGGGGTATGTTCTGTTCTTTGATGCAACAAGATAGTGCTGTCGATAGGGAATCCGGTTGCATAGTCCTTACTCTTGATCCCAGTGGTTCGTTTAGGCCAACAAGGAAATAGTTTAAACACATGTCCGCATAGAGAAGCTTTTTGGCGTTTATGACGCTAGGTTCCTTTTCGTGAATGAGGATGTTATTACAAAAGGGAGGATTACAGTTCTATAATTTCCCCATAGAAAGACTTAATACTTTTGTTGAATTGTCTAACATTATGTAGATCCCTTATTAGAGACGTTTCAGTCCGCTTATCAGAATAATGAAGTATGAGGTTGTTCCTTATATCGTCCCAATTGATTGAGGTGTCATACATGTCAAGGATTTCATTGGCCTGTCCCTCGATCTTGTTCCGTATGGCTCTGAGTAGAATTTGGCTGTAAGGAGTGTTATCTGTGCTACGTATAAACAGAAGTATTTCCTCAACGTTGTTGAGGAACTCGTAAAGGAGTCTTGGGTTACCGTCAAATTTCGGTAAATCCTTAATTGCATCGGGAATTCTCAATGTATTGAAAATATCGACCTGATTAACCGCTTGATCCTGTGCAATTTGTTCCGGCGGAGCCATCGTGTCGGAAATGGAACAAGAATTAGAGCCGAAAATTGAAGAGATACTCTGGTGAGACTATTAACTGATCTCTCGTCGAGAGTTGGACTGACGCTTTCAGGAATAGATGTCAAGCTAGAAATTTTTCTCAGGTTATAAGGTGTGAAACGGAGTTTCTGTTTCAATTCTTTGTTATTAGGCATAAAAAAATATTGTTAATTTTTATTTGCGTATGTACAAATATAATTCTTAAAAGCTTTAAGGATTGTTAAACTACTCCTGCAACTGAGGGTATATCCGCAGGCAAATTTAGAGCACTTATCAATAATAGTCAGAATCTGATTATTGTTAATGCTGTAGATATCGATGTGGAGTAACTTTAAAGGTTTTAATGGTGTTTCTGAATTAGAAATTTTAATTTGGGAGGTTTTCTGTTATATTTAAAAGTTTTACACTTTTCACAGTTGTTCAAGGTCCTCGTGATTTTATCCATCGTATTAGGAAAATAATATTATCTCTTCAAATGTAACAGTGTTCGTTTATTCCTCTATTATTGGAGCGCACATGATAATCAAGGATTACTTTCTCCTGGTCATCCTCTTCCGTTATGTCTTTGAGAATTTCGGTACACCTGATAAGGCGGAATGTTCTTGCCTGAGAGAAGTATTTGGAAAATGTTGCTTGTACTATCAGGAAGATGTCATTATTGGTGTAAATGGCTGATTGTTTATTGGGTGAAAAGTATTTCTTAAATATGTCTAACATGATATCCTCTTTAAAGTTTTCCCTACGTAGGATTCTCCTTTGCTTATTATTAAAAATTGTCTCTATGGTCATTGGGGCACATGTTCGTTTTGTTTCAAGAATGATCTGTAGGTTAAACTCGTTTAACGGCTTTTCCGAAATGGGGATACCGTCGTCCAGATTATTGTCCGCGCTGTTTACTTTGATGCGACTTAGAGCGTCAGCGTTCAAGTTATGCTTTCCCTTTTTATAGATGATTTCATAATCATATCATATTTTTCAAGTTCATTACCCAAGTAAGAGGTCTGTGGTCGGTAAAGATTTTGAATGTCCTTCCAAAGAGGTACGGGAGGTGCTTGGGGGCGTTTTTCAACCCAAATGGCATCCTAGTGAATTCATAATGACCATTTTCTACTGTAAAGGCTGTCTTTTGGGTGTGTTTAGGATCCATCTCAATTTGATGAATCCGCTAACCAGGTAGTGAAATACTCATATCAGGCAAGTTTATCTAATATTTCGGATATATTTCGGATATATTTGGTATTGGGTATCTGTCGGATATAGTCTTGTCATTAACCTTCCTATAGTCGATTACCAACCTCCATTTCTTGTTACCGTGCATGTAAGTTTTCTTAGGAACTATCCATAACTATGTCGAATGATGTTTTGTTCCAACATCTTGTCTATTTGTGAATGTACCTCCTGTTTGTGCACGTATCTATATGATTTCGTGTAAATGGGTCATTGGTAGTTATTTTGTGCTTTATCTTGCTCGTAAATGATAGTGGTTCGCCCTCTCTGTAAATAACGTCGCTAAAATTCTTGCAAAGTTTTACAATTTTTCTTCGTTCTTCGCTATTGAGATGATCTGTTCTCAATAGATTATTTAGGTCTGGTGAAGGAGTTTGGTCGTTCGCTCCTTCGCCATTATCCATAGTCGAGTTAAAATTGTTCAACTCGATGAAATTTATCGCATCGTACTGTTCTGCGACTAATGGGGCTTCGAACAGAAATGTCTGGATTTCATGTGAGAAGTTAGTTATTTCCACAGAACTGCACTCGTTTGTAACATTGTATATACCTGGACTAACGAAAAGTGTAGGGTTTAGTTCAATTGAATTTATATAGACGGTGCCATTTTCTTTACCAATGGATAATTCTATTAGTGTTTTTGAATTTGCCGGGACTTCCATAATTCCAGTGGATTGATTAATTTTGAGGTTGATATTGTTAATGGCATTTTTAGTTATCAGGGTTCTATTTACGAGGTCAATTTTGGCGTTGAGTGTAAGTAGAGTATCTATACCCAAAAGGCCATCGAAGAAACTATGATCCTGTTTGATTAAATTCCGAATATATTGGTAAGATTACTTGTTTGTCTACTTGGTAGCTCTTGAAAACGGTCGTGATAGTGATCGATTCGCATTGGATTTGTTATTTCGATAAAAACTATTCAGGGTTTATAAAAGACGTAGATGCCCCAGTGTCTAAAAGAAATCTAAGAGGTTTGCCAGAAGGTAGAAATATTGTCATATAGGGTAAGGTTGACGGGTGTTTCGTCGAATTTATGTAGCCGGTCGGTTGTTCGAGGCTGTGGTAAAAAAATTTTGGGTCTCGTCAATGTTGGTTGGTTCAATGTCGTAATGCTCATTAAATTGCCGGTGATTATTAACAGAACTACTTGGTCCATCTGGGTGATGGCTATTGGGAAATTTGTTCTGTTGGTAAAAGTTTTGCGTATTATTCAAATTGTCTGTGTCATTGTCGAGATACTGGTCTATCTGTTGATGATTGTCGGAGGTGGTCATTTCATGGAAATTAAAATTCGGGTTGTTATTAAATCTGGTTTGTTGACTTGGACTTGCCTTTTTTTTGTGGAGTGTTCTGGTTTGAACGGAACGGTTGGGATTTCTGGTGCCTAAAATTGTCTTGATGGTATTGGCTCCTGTTTCCGTTGAAAGGATTATTCCGGTTATACTGTTGGGGTAGTGCATTTCCATTTCGTGGCGGTTGGTATCCTTGGTCCCTGCGGTCAGATGTTTTTTGCCAATTGTGATTTCGATTATCCTTGGGAAAAGTATTTTGCTAAGAACGGTTTCCATACGGTTTGTATTGGGGATCGTACCCTACTCTATTCGATTGAGGTGTTTTCTGATGGGGTATGTTCTGTTCTTTGATGCAACAAGATAGTGCTGTCGATAGGGAATCCGGTTGCATAGTCCTTACTCTTGATCCCAGTGGTTCGTTTAGGCCAACAAGGAAATAGTTTAAACACATGTCCACATAGAGAAGCTTTTTGGCGTTTATGACGCTAGGTTCCTTTTCGTGAATGAGGATGTTATTACAAAAGGGAGGATTACAGTTCTATAATTTCCCCATAGAAAGACTTAATACTTTTGTTGAATTGTCTAACATTATGTAGATCCCTTATTAAAGACGTTTCAGTCCGCTTATCAGAATAATGAAGTATGAGGTTGTTCCTTATATCGTCCCAATTGATTGAGGTGCCATACATGTCAAGGATTTCATTGGCCTGTCCCTCGATCTTGTTCCGTATGGCTCTGAGTAGAATTTGGCTGTAAGGAGTGTTATCTGTGCTACGTATAAACAGAAGTATTTCCTCAACGTTGTTGAGGAACTCGTAAAGGAGTCTTGGGTTACCGTCAAATTTCGGTAAATCCTTAATTGCATCGGGAATTCTCAATGTATTGAAAATATCGACCTGATTAACCGCTTGATCCTGTGCAATTTGTTCCGGCGGAGCCATCGTGTCGGAAATGGAACAAGAATTAGAGCCGAAAATTGAAGAGATACTCTGGTGAGACTATTAACTGATCTCTCGTCGAGAGTTGGACTGACGCTTTCAGGAATAGATGTCAAGCTAGAAATTTTTCTCAGGTTATAAGGTGTGAAACGGAGTTTCTGTTTCAATTCTTTGTTATTAGGCATAAAAAAATATTGTTAATTTTTATTTGCGTATGTACAAATATAATTCTTAAAAGCTTTAAGGATTGTTAAACTACTCCTGCAACTGAGGGTATATCCGCAGGCAAATTTAGAGCACTTATCAATAATAGTCAGAATCTGATTATTGTTAATGCTGTAGATATCGATGTGGAGTAACTTTAAAGGTTTTAATGGTGTTTCTGAATTAGAAATTTTAATTTGGGAGGTTTTCTGTTATATTTAAAAGTTTTACACTTTTCACAGTTGTTCAAGGTCCTCGTGATTTTATCCATCGTATTAGGAAAATAATATTATCTCTTCAAATGTAACAGTGTTCGTTTATTCCTCTATTATTGGAGCGCACATGATAATCAAGGATTACTTTCTCCTGGTCATCCTCTTCCGTTATGTCTTTGAGAATTTCGGTACACCTGATAAGGCGGAATGTTCTTGCCTGAGAGAAGTATTTGGAAAATGTTGCTTGTACTATCAGGAAGATGTCATTATTGGTGTAAATGGCTGATTGTTTATTGGGTGAAAAGTATTTCTTAAATATGTCTAACATGATATCCTCTTTAAAGTTTTCCCTACGTAGGATTCTCCTTTGCTTATTATTAAAAATTGTCTCTATGGTCATTGGGGCACATGTTCGTTTTGTTTCAAGAATGATTTGTAGGTTAAACTCGTTTAACGGCTTTTCCGAAATGGGGATACCGTCGTCCAGATTATTGTCCGCGCTGTTTACTTTGATGCGACTTAGAGCGTCAGCGTTCAAGTTATGCTTTCCCTTTTTATAGATGATTTCATAATCATATCATATTTTTCAAGTTCATTACCCAAGTAAGAGGTCTGTGGTCGGTAAAGATTTTGAATGTCCTTCCAAAGAGGTACGGGAGGTGCTTGGGGGCGTTTTTCAACCCAAATGGCATCCTAGTGAATTCATAATGACCATTTTCTACTGTAAAGGCTGTCTTTTGGGTGTGTTTAGGATCCATCTCAATTTGATGAATCCGCTAACCAGGTAGTGAAATACTCATATCAGGCAAGTTTATCTAATATTTCGGATATATTTCGGATATATTTGGTATTGGGTATCTGTCGGATATAGTCTTGTCATTAACCTTCCTATAGTCGATTACCAACCTCCATTTCTTGTTACCGTGCATGTAAGTTTTCTTAGGAACTATCCATAACTATGTCGAATGATGTTTTGTTCCAACATCTTGTCTATTTGTGAATGTACCTCCTGTTTGTGCACGTATCTATATGATTTCGTGTAAATGGGCCATTGGTAGTTATTTTGTGCTTTATCTTGCTCGTAAATGAAAGTAGTTCGCCCTCTCTGTAAATAACGTCGCTAATATTCTTGCAAAGTTTTACAATTTTTCTTCGTTCTTCGCTATTGAGATTATCTGTTCTCAATAGATTATTTAGGTCTGGTGAAGAAGTTTGGTCGTTCGCTCCTTCGCCATTATCTATCGTCGAGTTAAATTGTTCAACTCGATGAAATTTATC
The DNA here is from genome assembly GCA_963513945.1 of Hydrotaea diabolus. Classification (NCBI taxonomy): domain Eukaryota; kingdom Metazoa; phylum Arthropoda; class Insecta; order Diptera; family Muscidae; genus Hydrotaea; species Hydrotaea diabolus. Next base: position 11,721,927 of record OY740721.1, on the reverse strand, counting down.
GCATCGTACTGTTTTGCGACTAATGGGGCTTCGAACAGAAATGTCGGGATTTCATGTGAGAAGTTAGTTATTTCCACAGAACTGCACTCGTTTGTAACATTGAATATACATGGACTAACGAACAGTGTAGGGTTTAGTTTAATTGAATTTATATAGACGGTGCCATTTTCTTGACCAATGGATAATTCTATTAGTGTTTTTGAATTTGCCGGGACTTCCGTAATTCCAGTGGATTGATCAATTTTGAGGTTGATATTGTTAATGGCATTTTTAGTTATCAGGGTTCTATTTACGAGGCCAATTTTGGCGTTGAGTATAAGTAGAGTATCTATACCCATAAGGCCATATAAGAAACTATGATCCTGTTTGATTAAATTCCGAATATATTGGTAAGATTACTTGTTTGTTTACTTGGTAGCTTTTGAAAACGGCCATGATAGTGATCGGTTCGCATTGGATTTGTTATTTCGATAAAAACTATTCAGGGTTTATAAAAGACGTAGATGCCCCAGTGTCTAAAAGAAATCTAAGAGGTTTGCCAGAAGGTAGAAATATTGTCATATAGGGTAAGGTTGAAAAGTGTTTCGTCGAATTTATGTAGCCGGTCGGATGTTCGAGACTGTGGTAAAAAAAATTTGGGTCTCGTCAATGTTGGTTGGTTCAATGTCGTAATGCTCATTTAATTGCCGGTGATTATTAACAGAACTACTTGGTCCATCTGAGTGATGGTTATTGGGAAATTTGTTCTGTTGGTAAAAGTCTTGGGTATTATTCAAATTGTCTGTGTCATTGTCGAGATACTGGTCTATCTGTTGATAATTGTCTGAGGTGGTCTTTTCATGGAAATTAAAATTCGGGTTGTTATTAAATCTGGTTTGTTGACTTGGGCTTGCTTTTATTTGTGGTGTGTTCTGGTTTGAACGGAAAGGTTGGGATTTCTGGTGCCTAAAATTGTCTGGATGGTATTGGCTCCTGTTTCCGTTGAAAGGATTATTCCGGTTATACTGTTGGGGTAGTGCATTTCCATTTCGTAGCGGTTGGTATCCTTGGTCCCTGCGGTCAGATGTTTGTTGCCAATTGTGATTTCGATTATCCTTGGGAAAAGTATTTTGGTAAGAACGGGTTCCATACGGTTTGTATTGGGAATGGTACCCTACTCTATTCGATTGAGGTGTTTTCTGATAGGATATGTTCTGTTCTTTGATGCAACAAGATAGTGCTGTCGATAGGGAATCCGGTTGCATAGTCCTTACTCTTGATCCCAGCGGTTCGTTTAGGCCAACAAGGAAAGAGTTTAAACACATGTCCGCATAGAGAAGCTTTCTGGCGTTTATGACACTAGGTTCCTTTTCGTGAATGAGGATGGTAATACAAAAGTGATGATTGCAGTTCTATAATTTCCCCATAGAAAGACTGAATACTTTTGTTGAATTGTCTAACATTATGTAGATCCCTTATTAGAGACGTTTCAGTCCGCTTATCAGAATAATGAAGTATAAGGTTGTTCCTTATATCGTCCCAATTGAGTCGGGTGCCATACATGTTAAGGATTTCATTGGCCTGTCCCTCGATCTTGTTCCTTAGTGCTCTGAGTAGAATTTGGCTAAAAGGAGTGTTATCTGTGCCACGTATAAACAGAAGTATTTCCTCGACGTTATTGAGGAACTCGTAAAGGAGTCTTGGGTTACCGTCAAATTTCGGTAAATCCTTAATTGCATCGGGAATTCTCAATGTATTAAAAATATCGACCTGATTAACCGCTTGATCCTGTGCAATTTGTTCCGGCGGAGCCATCGTGTCGGAAATGGAACAAGAACTAGAGTCGAAAATTGAAGAGATACTCTGGGTGAGACTATTAACTGATCTCTCGTCGAGAGTTGGACTGACGCTTTCAGGAATAGATGTCAAGCTAGAAAATTTTCTCAGGTTATAAGGTATGAAGCGGAGTTACTGTTTCCATCCTTTGTTATTAGGCATAAAAAAAAATATTGTTAATTTTGTCTAATGTATATATCAGGGTAGTTCGTTAGCGATTGAACAGAGTATGCCACTGTACAGATATTCCCTCTGCACTCCTGTCAAATAGACTAATGATATACAGTCAAAAACCTTGACAGGGATGGACTTCCACTTTTTCAATTTTGCTACGCACTTTAATTCAGAGATTAGTATCGATATACCCTCTATACTTTTTTTTATTATAATCACATATATTCCATCTCATATACTGCTCAGCAGTTATCTTATTTTATGTATGTTTTCCGCCTTTTATACAAAACCAATTTCCTTTAGTTATTTTATCGATATGCCCTCGATACTAGTTATTTAAAAAAAATCGCGTGTATTTTAATTGGAGATTAATTCCTTGACAATTACTTTTCTATTTATATGTTTATTTATTTTTTTTTGTTTCTTTGATTTATACTTTCTTGCTTTTCATTTTTTTTACAATATTAATTTTTATTTTATATCGATATGCCCTCGATATTTTCAAAATTCCATGTACTATTTAAAATTAACAATTTTTTTTCATGTACATATATATTACTAATCCTTTACGCACGATTATAACACTTGTACTCAACACACATTTATATAATATCAAACAAACACTTACATGATCAGAAAATATAAGATGATCCACATGCTATGATTTTGTTAGGTGTAGGTTCCAACGAAGAAAGGGTGAAGACCCACGGTCACGTTGTCCTTGATGTCGTTTCCTTTTGATGCTGTTGTCCTTCGTTTCAGAGGGAAGATGTAAAATTTGGCAGACCTTATTAGAGGAATGTTCTTTTCCCCCTTTTTTTTAATTGTTCCTTGTGTTTCAAAATGTTTTTTATAATATTTCCTTTGTTTGTGGAAAGGACACTTTAATGGACAGCGAAACCGTTCGCTGAACTAACGACTGCGTCAGTTACATTACAGACACCCGGATTAAAAAAATAAAAGACAACTCGTTTTTTTCGTGGTTTGAAACAATCTCAATTTTATTTGTAATCTTTGATTTAATGTAACTTGGCTTAACAAAAGAAATAATACTAGAACTAAAGAAGAAAGCAAAAATGCATTTACAGATTTCTAAGACTTTACGTAAACAAAATTTGGGTAACTAGATTTTATTGGTTGCTATGTTAATGTTGCAATTGCTATTGATATGACCTTTATAAAAGAAAGTGAGTTTAAGGTTTCTTGGAATTATTACTTATTAATTGCAATCTAGTGATTTATATGGGTGTAAACTATAAGTTAAAGAACGTTAAAGAATTTATTGTTGGTCAGCATTGTGCCCTTTGTTGTTATAGCGATGATAGCGTAGTGGTAGTTGTTGGTGGAATGGGTGTCGTATTTCTGTGTTATGCTCTCGGAGTTTCGGTTAGTGCAGTAGTGGTTGTTGTTGGTGTGGTGGGTGTCGTTAAAGAATTTATTGTTGGTCAGCATTGTACCCTTTGTTGTTTTAGCGATGATAGCGTAGTGGTAGTTGTTGGTGGGATGGGTGTCGTATTGCTGTGTTCTGCTCTCAGGAGATTCGGGAATAGTGCAGTGGTGGTTGTTGTTGTTGGTGTGGTGGGTGTCGTAACTCGAGCGCCAATGTAATTATTAACTGCTTTTTGTTCATGTCGCAACAAAGCTATAAAAAGTTATATATATATATATATGTATATATATATATATATATATATATATATATATATATATATATATATATATATATATATATATATATATATATATATATATATATATATATATATATATATATATATATATATATATATATATATATATATATATATATATATATATATATATATATATATATATATATATATATATATATAATATCATTAAGATACATTTGGACACCAATAGCCGAAGTAAACTTCCTTGCGGTACCCCGTAAACCACCAGACCATTTAAAATTCTCTCTTGGTCTATTGGAACATATGGATTTCGATTATTCAAGTAGCTTGTTAACTATCTTGCAGAGTTCTAAGGTTCCTCCACTAAAATTAAGTAATCATCAAAAAAAACCTCCTAGAAGTTTTAAAACGCTGCGACGACTCCTTTATTCCCATCATCCGAACCCTTACAAATATTTTAAAGTACATTCACAAGACCTTCCTCCTTACAACAGCCATATCTGAATCCGTATTGAAAATTACTCAACAAGTTATGACTTTCATGATATGTGGGTATCTGCTTATACTGGAAATACACAGTACGTCGGTATTTCTTCACCGTGACAGTATGTGGTTCCTTCGAATAATATCAAAATATTAATTAACATGTTATTAAATGTGTCATTCCACAATAGTTCGTGCAGAACTATTTTCGTTGCGTGGTCTCTTCTTTGTCAACATTTTCCAAACAATGTGATTGGTTAGGTTTCTTAAGGAATCACAATGGTCATGCAGAAAATAGACAAAGGTCGATTTCAGATCGCCTTCTGAGTTTTAATAATAATATTCACATTACTTGCAACCATACCTTTAGCATGAAGTAAGTAGCCAGTGTCATCCTTTTTAATGCCCGATCCCTTTGTATTCCTTCCAAAATATTCGTTAATAAAAGTTGTTCATTGAGTCCTTCATGCCTTCCTATCCACATTACTAATCGGCTTCATCCGCTACTCCATCTCCTAATTCGCAGGATTTTTTCGTCGGGTTTAATAAAGATTCCTTTAAATTAATCAACTTTCTCAAGTGACCATATCTGCAATGGGTGATATCATGTCTGATTGTACGTTTTCTTCGCTTTTGGCATGTGGATTCTTCAAAATCTTTCCTTATGTTATCATTATGTAAGATTTATCAATTGAAGAATCAAAATCGTGCTCAATAAGGTTATAATCCGATAAATATCATTCCACAGACTCAACGCATTTCTGCAATTTATAGAATGATAATACTCTAAGAGGTTTGCAAGCACAATGCAATGTAAGTTACATTTTCCAATGTCAAAATAATAGAATCGACATAATTCTTACTTTCACATAAATTAATATTGATACTTCCAGGAACAAAAACGGTAGTGCCCCCCTAACTATCCAATCTACACCAGTGTACCGCCCGATATCCACTTAGAATATATTTTTGTGTCAGGACTTCTTTGAGCCAAGTTTTCTGAACACAAATTATGCTTGATAACTTTGGAAAGTTTTGAGTCACCGATTTATACTTGTTAAATTTTGTGTTTGCCGATATACTTCTCACATTGATGGAATTTAAGTTATATAATTAATTTTTACAAATATAATTTTTAAATGATTTGGAATCATGAAAAAATTAGTTAGTATTTATAAGATTTTTAAATTTACGAAGGCGACAGGTGTGCATCATCTTCCTCTTCAACAATAACTGTACCGAAATCTGCTCCGCTTCATCGCTTATTAGTTGTGGCATTCAACAATAAATTGTTTTAATTCTTCTTCGTTGCGAATAGTTATATTCGTTGACAAATTACTCCGAGTCACGAACACCCCTCCCCAGAAGCATATACACCACGATATCCAATATGTATTTAATTTATAAATTTATTTATATAATAGACCCAATGTCTATCTGCTTAATAAGTTATGTGTATATATTTTTGTTTTCTTCGTTTTACTTCAGCGCCTTTTTCGCCGACATAACTTTATAGTTTGATTTTAAAGAATTACATATTACTATCAACGTTTGGTTGTTATTTTTCAAACCTGTTATTACACAGTCGTATAATCTAATCGTTGAAAAACTTCACAGGGTTTTGTAGATACTTGACTATTGTTTTTAATGTTTTCCTTTATGTACTAGCTCCAATTTCTTTTTATTTCGTCGTATTGCTTTGACATAAAATTAATAGTTTCATGCAAAGCGGACTATCGGCCAATTAATTTCGGTTCAGCTCATGTTTTTCGGTTCAGCTCATGTTTTTCGGTTCAGCTCATGTTTTGGTGTTACTTCCTTTACTTTTCTCCACAAAATTACTCAAAATTAAACCGCGATAACGTAACATTAGTTTATATTTTAATAACCAAAAATTAACGTTGTTGTTACGGTGCGTGGCATAGTCTGCAACACCCCATACAATTTAATGCACATAAATGCAGCACTGCAGATTTACTGCAATTCTATTCCAATAATACAACCCTATAAAGTCAGATCGCAGCAAATAGAAAATGACATTTATGTTACATACTTCCCTTTTTACCGGCCCTTTTTGCGAAGAAGAAGTCCAGCATCTGGTTGAACTTATTGCTCAATAATCTAAAGATAAATTAAACATCTTAAATTACTGTTCAACTGTTGGTATATATTTAGCATTGAAAAAACACAAGTGTACGTATATATAAAATATTGTTGTACTCTGAATTTATTAAATGAATTGAATAAAATCCTAGATTTTAGCTGTTACTGTGACTGTCAGCTGTTGTGAAATCAGCTGAAAATACGTTTTTATTGTTAAACCAAGCGACTGAACATTTCTAAAATACTTTGGTGCCTGAAATACTAGTACGTGACTATCGTTGATAATGCTGGGACAACCTTAAAAGAGTCTCATCATGCCCAACTTATTCGGAGATGGAAGCCAAACGGAAAACGCTGCCGCAACACAACTTAAAGTATCAAACGATGTCTGCGCGAACGACTCCGTATCATGCGCCGAGGCTGGGCAATCGCCTCCAGGAAATGGCACAGTGAATTCTGCAAGTCATTGGTAGACAATTAAATACTGTAATGGAAGAGGTAAAAGCAGCAGCTTCAACTCCAAAATCGACTTCTAGGGTAAGAACGCATCATTTAAAATAGCTCCTTCAACCACTCGATCTGGTCTCGTGCGTAAAGATCCAAACACTAAGCGCTCTCGTCCTATCGCCAAACCTAAGGGTAAATCTACCAGCAAAGAACAACACGTCACATGGCAGACTCTACTCCCCCCTACGTCGTCCTCTATTGCTACGCCTACAAAGTCAACAACATCGAATAAAAATGTTGTGACGTCGCAGATGTCAACTCTTGCGATCGCCGGCAGCACCAGCAACAACTCACTTCAACGTGCGTTGTTCTCTTCCATACACAATTCGTTCATTCCGGCGGCCTCGAGCTCTGCAATGTTAGAGCCGACAGCGAATATCTGTAATATTCCAAATATTTACGCCCCCGAAAGAATTTACTCGAATTCCGCAGTAAATGCTCAACAGTTTGCATCGCTCAACCGCGGTGATAATATATTTGGCAACAACTCTATCAATAACATAAATTCTTGCAATGCAAACATTTGCGCTGAACAACATTTTGCGGCGATGAATAATGGCGGTTATGTTACCGACACTGCGAACTTTGCTCACAAAGGTCCACTTAATAAATATGTTGGCGGCTTAGCACCGAACAATGTGTTTTACGACCCTAACAGTGTTAACCGAATGTCCTGCCTCGCACAAAATACCGCGCCTATAATGTCTCAACAATAGAGATCTTTCGTACCGTCTAGTTTCACAATTCCAGAATCAAACCACAGCTCGAATTTCAATCCATACTTCAATAGTTCTCATTTCCAATCGCATCCCAATAACCAAATCGTTTTACAAAATACCCAGTTGCCATTTACATCCCATTGTTCGAATTTAAGCAATATAACGGCTGATGTAACATTGCCAAATTGTCACATAGCTGCTAGAAACGCCATCAGCAAAGATTTTCCAATATTCTCAGGAAGACTCCGGCTATTTCGTGTTTCAAATGCCAAAACAATCACTGCCTCTATGAGTGTCATGAATTTTCCACTCTGAGTGTAGACGAAAGATGGAATTTTATTCGTTTAAATAATTTGTGCTTACGTTGTTTTAAGCGACACCATATTAAGAGATGTCGATCGAAACGACATTGGGGAGTGAACAATTGTAAAATGCCACATTACTCGATGTTACATAGATGAAATGAAGGTCAGCAGCGGGCACAACAAGAGGTTCGTACGAACGGTGACAACAGTCAAGCTCTTCTGTTCCACGCCAAAGAGAAAGTTCTCTTTAGATATATTCTCGTGACTCTTTTCGTGAACTGCTTCTCTCTTAACACATATGCATTGATTGATGAAGGTGCATCATGCTCTTTAATTGAGAGAGAATTAGCCGACCAATTATGTCTAGATGGACCAGCTGGTGAATTGTGTTTACAATGGACTGGCGAAATAACACAGAAATAAGAACTGTCAAAAACTGTTTCTTTGTACATTTCAGATCGTAAACACAATTCCAAATTATTGTTGAGTAATGTACGTACAGTTACAAAACTTGATTTGCCCGAACAAACATTGACAAAGTCACAAATTGATAATTGCGAGCATTTGAAAGATGTGCCAATTATGCCCTATACAGCAGCACTTAATATTGGGCTGTATAATGCAAAACTGTGCGTTCCCCTAGAAATAAGAGAGGACGGTGGATTGGCTGGGGTGTGTATGGCCGTCATCGAAAAAGTAATTCTTCAAGACAAAGAATTCTTCACATTTGTTCATGCAGCACCAACTTAGATGAAATGTTAAAAAACTTTTTTTCTTGGATGCTGTAGGAATTGCTTTAAACCTAAATCCACTGCAATCTGTAGAACATGATCGCGCCAAGTCTATTATGAAAAACACCACCAAATATTTAGTGAACGAACGACGCTGGGAGACTGGGCTACTCTGGAAATGTGGCGAGATATGTTTACCCAACTCATTTGCTATGGCAAAACGCCGACTGCTCTTTTTAGAAGCTAAAATGCAGCGCGACGATCAGCTGAAAACATTTCTTATTGAAAAGATACATCAATATAAAAGACGGCTATGTCCGAAAACTAAAACCAAATGAAATTCGAAATGACAGCAAATCATGGTTCATTCCCATATTTACTGTAAAAAATAAAAACAAACCCAAAGCCAGAATAGTTTGGGATGCAGCAGCCGCCGTAGAAAACGTATCGCTAAATTCTGTGTTACTAAAGGGACCCGACTTACTGAAGTCTTTAGTAGATGTACTAATCAGATTTCGTGAGAAGCCAATCGCCATTTGTGGAGACATTCGGGAAATGTTCCACCAGATCCGAGTAAGAAAAGACGATCAATGTTTCCAGCAATTCTTGTGGCGCGAAGGCGATTCGTTCAAAAAAATAGATGTGTACGCAATGACAGTTTTGACGTTTGGTGCATCATACTCTCCTTCATTGGCAAACTACGTAAAAAACAAAAATGCTGAGCGCTTCACCGAGAAACACTCCATTGCGGTAAAAGCCATTGTGGACAACACATTTGTGGATGACTGGCTACAATGTATGGACGCAGAGGATGAGATGGCGGATCTGGCTAGAGTAGTTTGCACAATCCACCAAGAAGGTGGTTTCGAAATGCGTATTTGGCTATCGAATTCTCAAAGAGTGCTTAATGGTTTAGATAAAAATATGGTAAATGTCCAGAAAGTTTTTGAGGACCCCGAAGGTAAATTCGAAAAGGTTCTGGGTATGTGGTGGGAGCCCACGAACGACGAAATAACATTTTTTCAGAATTTTAAAGCAGAAGTGTTCGATTAAGATTTGCGTCCAACAAAACGAGCTGTTCTGCGAGTTATCATGACTATCTTTGACCCGCTAGGACTATTGGCACATTTCGTTATATACGCTAAAATACTTTTGCAAGATAGTTGGAGATCTAGAGTAGGTTGGAACGAACCTATTCACAGTGCCGAGAGTGACAAATGATGGCGATGGATACGAGTTTTGCCAACAATTACTGCGGTTCGTATTCCGCGGTGTCATCCTCTAGCAATTGGAGATTGTTAGATTTGCTTCTAACAATCTCCAATTGCACTTTTTCGTGGACGCCAGTATCGACGCTTATGCTGCAGTGGCATTTTTCCGTGCGGAAGTTGATGATAAAGCCGAATGCTCGATAGTGCCTTCCAAAACACGAGTAGCCGCACTGAAACCCATATCGGTCCCAAAAATGGAGTTAATGGCGGCTTTACTCGGTGTACGTCTTTGTAAATTTTTCTGCAATGAAGTTTCTCTGACAATTCATCGTCGTGTATTCTGGACTAACTCCAAAGATGTCCTTTATTGGATAGGACCGGATACCAGAAAATTTCATCAATTTGTAGCAGTTCGAACAGGAGAGATCTTGAAAAGCTCGGAAGTATCTGAATGGAGATGGGTTCCATCGTCTCAAAATGTGGCAGACGACACTACGAAGTGGAATGGCACTCCCGATTTGAAAATCGATAGCCGGTGGTTTAATGGGCCATCCTTTTTGATATGCGATGAGAACAATTGGCCAAATTCTGAATTCAGCGATCATATTAACTTAAGCGAAGTTGTGTGTCACATATCGCTAAAGGTTCCGAGTTCAAGTTTTGCATCGATTACGGCAAATCCGACACGTTTTAGCAGCTGGGAGAAACTTCGCAGGTGTCAAATGGTTATATTGAATTTTTTGCTAAAATTCTTTGTTGTTGAAAAGACATGCTCTGAATGGAAACCTTTCATTGAAAACGCTGGGCTAGATGCTGCTGAATTTCTCATAATCAAAATGTTCCAAGAAGAAATGTATTTTCAAGAAATCGATCAATTAAGAAATAAACATTGTTTGGGTAGGAAGAGTGCTTTATATAAACTAGCTCCATATATCGATAAATTTGGATTATTGCGAATAAAAGGTAGAATTGATGCAGCAGATGGGTACCAGTACGCGTCAAAAAGCCCATTATTCTGCCTCAAAAGCATACAACGACGATGCTAATTATTAACTTTTATCATCGTAAATATCATTATCAAAATAATGAGATTGTCGTCCACGAGATTCGTCTGCTATTCTCGATATTCGGTTTGCGATCAGCAGTACGCTCCGCTGCAAAATCATGTCAATACTGCAAAATAAGACGAGCTATACCACAGGCTCCAGCTATACCACAGCGCAAATTTCCAACTATTGAGTGGGAGTTTATACCACCAGCGTCACCCCACATGGGAGGGGCCTGAAAGAGGATGGTTCGCTCCATAAAGTCGATGTTAATGGATATACTGCCCAACAGAGGTATACGCGAGGAGCATTTAAGAGCTGCTTTAGCCGATGTAGAAAATATTTTAAATTCTCGGCCTTTGATTTATGTGCCGCTGGATTCATCGGAAGGAGAGGCATTGACACCAAATCATTTTTTGATCGGATCCTCAAGTGGTATACAGAGCACACAAATCCTCAGAGCAGTGGTCTGGCACTAAGCAAAAATTTTCGTATGTCAAATATGATAGCAAACGAGTTTTGGAAACGGTGGGTACGAGAGTATTTGCCTTGTTTGACGAGACGTACGAAGTGGGAAGATAACTCAGACCAGCACATAAACATTGGTGACATTGTCATAATAGTCGATGACAATTCAAGGCGAAACGAGTGGTTGAAGGGTATCGTCGTAAATGTGCACCGTGGAAAAGATGATGCAGTACGGAGCGCTGTCGTGAAAACGCAAAATGGTTTATATACTCGGCCTGTTGTGAAGCTACCCAAACTTGACGTTAATAAGTAAACTCCAATCTCTTATTCGAAGTTTACGAGAGGGGCTATGTTACGGTGCGTGGCATAGTCTGCAACACCCCATACAATTTAATGCACATAAATGCAGCACTGCCGAATTATTGCAATTCTATTCCAATAATACAACCCTATAAAGTCAGATCGTAGCAAATAGAAAATGACATTTCTGTCATTTCCTTTTTTACCGGCACTTTTTGCGAAGAAGAAGTCCAGCATCTGGTTGAACTTATTGCTCAATAATCTAAAGATAAATTAAACATCTTAAATTACTGTTCAACTGTGGGTTTATATTTAGAAAAAACAGAAGTGTACGTATATATAAAATATTGTTGTACTCTGAATTTATTAAATGAATTGAATAAAATCCTAGATTTTAGCTGTTACTGTGACGGCTAACATCGCTGTTGTGAAAGCAGCTGAAATTACTTTTTTATTGTTAAACCAAGCGACTGAACAGTCGAGATCTTAAAACTTTCAATTTTCTTAGCGCCAATTGTATTTAAAATACAATATTATTTAGACTCTTTTGGTAAATGCCCTTCAAAATATTATATTACTACTGCTGCAGTAAATTTGTAAGCGATGTGTTTGAGCTCAAGAGTAGCAAAGGTCGATTTCCTTATAAGTACGTGCAATCGTTTGTGTGTAAAGAAAGAGAGAACTCCCTCCGATAGGGATTTTATTTTAGCACTTTACCAAATAAAATTTTTCGCTAAAGGGAAATGAACTTGTCATTAACATTTTGAAATCGTTTGATTGTAATAACCTACACAAATATATGAAGCAATATTTAAAGGCTTTTTAGGCCAATGTCTCAATATATCCCTATTAATTATTTCAAGTGAGTAGACGGAACGGTATTCATTTAACTATCCAAACTGTAAAACATTTTAAATATTGCGAAAAAATCACCAGTCTTTTAGGTTTATGAAGTCGAATAAGAGTACAATCATCACCTAGGTTATAAACATAACGACTTTACTTTTTGTGTGCAAAACAAAGTTATTTTTCGTAAATGTTATCTTTAAACATTCATGTGCAAGACACTACAGAATGTTCGTCAAGCACTAGAAGAAGGCATTATTTTGAACGACGATAAACGTATACTTAAATGTATCTAAGATGCTAGTTTGAAAGGTACATCGATGTTAATTAATACAGAGTACACATCCAAATCAAAAAATACGTCTAAAAAAATTCTTTAAATTGTTTATGCCGTATATGCATTAACAAAGGAGAATGTAAATTAAAGAAAAATGTTAAAATTGTCATTCACAAGGAGACTATAAATAGAAATACTTGGTAATTAGTGTGACGATCGTTGATAGCAAGCCCTAATTTTCATAGCTTGACTTATTTTAACATTTTACAATAATCCAACATATTTTGGATTAAGTGTTCTGAAATTATAAAAGTGCAAAAAATATGATTTTCATTACGGTTTTATGAAGCCTAAATTTCTACACGACTGATCATTAAATTACATGAACTCAGATTCAATTGCTTATTCAGGAAGAGCATTTTGCAAAGAAGTAGCGTCTAGTTAAATTTGAGTTATGAAAAAGTTTATGGGATTAAGACGAATAAAAATATGCAATAAGCAAAGAATATTGTGCAGAAAATGTATATCCTAACAGTGTTGAAAAAAATTTTTCTCCACATATAACATAGATACGCCTACGTAATTAAAGCAAAGTTACTGGTATATCTTAAAATCATGTTATATACGAGTATGCTAATAAGCAAAGTAAAATCACATTATGTTGTGGTGATAAAAAAATATAAACCTGAAGGCAGAGACACATTTATGTATATGCATATATGAAGAATCCTTTTAGTTGGGTATTTCCTTATGATATATGTATGCCTGGGGTCATAAGAAAATATCCAACTAAAAGGCTTCTACACGCAGAAAAAAGTATGGTTGGGGTGACAATATTCAAAGAGGATCATACTATTGCTGGGTATATGGTTGTGGCACAACAATTTTATGATCCTCAAAACAATAGTATGATTCACACATAACCATACTATGATCCCCACAACCATAGTATGATTCACACTCAACCATACTATTATCTCCACAACAATAGTATGATTCATGCTCAACCATACTATTATATCCACAAGCATATTATGATCCTCACAATCATATTTTATTCTCTTACAACCATAGTATAATCGTCAAAACCAAAGTATGATTCACACGTAACCATTCTATTACATCTACAACCATAGTATAATTAACTCAACCATGCTATGATCTCTAAAATTATTTATTAGGATTAGCTAATGTTGCATTACCAAAAATTGAAAGCCAGAATTGAGGCCATTTTTTTATTAAACATTCCATTGAAGAAACAAAAATATATATTCCAACGCAGGCGAAAATACAAGGCTGTATACTTAAGTGCAGACAGATTTTAAATAAACGAGAACCAGTCGGTATTAGAGTATTTCACCGAACAAAGTAAACACAATAAAAATCCCTCGATCTACCTTCCGATTGCTGTTGTATTTTTTAATTTACAACAACCATTCACTGGTAGACATCGCGTTGAACCAACCATGTTTATATGGTTGCTACAACCATATTTTCATTTCTAAATGATAATGTTTTTATTATAATCTTCGTCATAATTATTTTTTTGTAATATTGGTTGACTATTTATTAGAATTTATGTACTTAAATTCATACAGTTTATTCATACAATTTGCAGTCAATTTGAGCGATGAAGAGTTTGAGCTATTGTGTAGAAAAGGTCCTTCGAAGTGTTAAAATGGAGAGAACTTCCACTTGTAGAGACTTTTTTTAACACTTTAACGAATAAAAGATGTTCCCTAGAGGAATATGAATATGCCAATAACGTTTGAAGAACATTTGATTGTAAAAACTGACAAGAATATATGGAGCCATAAAGGCTGAAGTTTTAATATTGGCTGATGTAATTGAGCATTTAAGACGGTTTTCCAAATCAATTTACAAGTAAGATCCTAGTGACTATTAAACAACACCTGGCCTTTCCGGAGATGCTATGCTAAAAATGACATAGGTAGATTTGGAACTCCTGACAGACATTCATATGTATAACTTTTGCAACAATTAAATTCGTGGTGCTGCAACCGTAAATGGAGAGCGCTATTGGTTTATGAATTTAACATTTTTTACGTCCTGCTCTTGAAAACAGACCTGAGATGTTGTCTGTTCCACTGCCCGAGACACAATGGCAGTTAAAGTCAAATTTTTGGAGAGCTAATAATTTTCAGAAATTCGAAAATTATTTGACCAGCGCGATCGCCAGATTTGTCTGCACTCCACTATTATCTATGGGGTTATTTGAAGGAGTAAGTATGTGTGAACAAGCCCGAGACAATCCTTCAACTTAAGGTCAACATTGTTGCAGAAATTTGAACGCTACAGCCAAAAATTTTAAAAGATGTTATGGATATTGCTCTAAAACGAGCCTATCATTGAGAAGCTGAAAACGGGGGCCATTTAAGTACCATTATTGTTCATACTCAGTGCATTTTGTATATTATGTAATCTAAGAAAAAAAATATAAAAAAAATTAATAAACGAAAAAAAAAATATTAAAGTTTCTAAACCTATGGTAACTTTTGGGCCACCCTGTATATGGATGGGCTATGCGGGAGTATCTTTGAATAATTGCTAGTGGGTTCAAGGAATGGAACTTAAAGAACTATACCAGATTAAAACATTTTAAATATTGAGTATAGTTCTCCAGTCTGTGATATATATGAAGTCGAATTAGAGTACTTACCTTCATAATACTTTATACAGGGTGGAACGCGGTTATTTGCTTATTTAGGAATGAAATAAAAAATTATGAACCTTAACAAAATGTATTTCATATTTTTATTACCTTCAAAGTAAAGACATTTTTAAACTACCTAAAATAGTGTATCTGGCAAATGTCGGCAAATTCGCTATCCACACAGTGCTGCACACGTTTTCTGAAGTGTTCATGAAACCTAATAAGCATGTCGACTGGTATTCTGCCAATTTCAGCCTCATTGCTGTTTATTAGGTCTTTCAAGTTTTGGGATGGTTGATATACACGTTCGACTTAAGATAACCCCAAAGAAAAAAATCGCATGGGGCTAAGTCTGGTGAGCATGCAGGCCAGTATATATCACCTTACAAAGAGATAAGCTGTCTAGGAAACATTTGCCTCAAACAATTCCTACTAATACTTAGTGCAGTAGCACCATCCTGTTAGAACAATGTATGTTCTAATTGCATTCCCTCAAGAGCCGGCTGAAAAAAAGTTTGGAAATGCGAAGAGCAAGTTGGTAACCATGTCGCGTGCGGACGTCAAGTTTTTTATCGATGCGCACTCTGTAGCATACAACGGTCAAATTCTAACTGGGTCAGAATCAAAAACGAAAAACGTATTTTTAGGAACGAATGGATAGCTAAAGCACGCATGTTTTCCGCCCTACTTGCTCGTCGTTGGGGTGGGATCTTGCCTTCACACATTCCTGTTTCGCTACCATAAAATTTTATTTTTAAGAAATCGCGTGCTTGACTGGATGATATCAGTATCGAAGAAAAACAAAAAAGAATATAGTAAGCAGGTAAAGAGGAAAGAATTTGGTTCCATTCGAAGTGGAGTTTGTTTGTGCGCTAGGTGGTAAATGCACAACCTTTTTGCCAGCCCATCCTGTCTACTCAATATCCATTGGAAAAATCTATGGTAGACCCACTTAATATTCCCCTATCTCTAGTTCCGGCTACAAGAAATCAAACATGAAAGATGTTTAGTGCATTTCAGCAATCGATAACATTTTATTAAAGCTAATCAATTCAGGCAACATTTGCTTAGATAAGAATATTCTCATTTAAAGTTGACTAAATTCATTATGAGAAAAAAAATGTAATAAAATGAATTAAAAGCAAACTGTAATATTGTAATTAAGTAAATTCTATGAAAAGAATTTCAAAAAAAATAAAATGAGATTTTTTTGTTTTTTTTTTAAATTGAGTAGATTATATATACAGATTCCAAATAATGATTGACAGCTAAAAGCACATTAATCAATTTTAATGTGCTTTTGGTATAGGGAATCCTATATAATTAATTTTTATTAGCTTTTGACATGAGTACGTGATGTGACCCTTTTTTATTTGGTAATAGGAAATCCTATGTGGTTTTCAGATAGTCCTAGGTAATTAATTTTTATTACCTTGGGGTATGAGTACGTGATGTGACTTTTCTTTATTTGGGTATAGGAAAATCCAATGTGGTTATCAGATACTCCAAGATAATTAATTTTTATTAGCTTGGATGAGTACGTGATGTCCCCCTTTTTATTTAGATATATAGGGAGATGATAATAAATTTTGATTAGCTTGTGTGTGGGGATCGTGATGTGACCCTTTTTTTATTTGATATGGTGTATGATTAAACATCGAGTGCAGTCAATGCTTCATCGGTCGTCATAGTTCTGAGCCTTTCTTTGAAATTTTTCCGTTAAGATGATGCTTGTGTTTAGAAGTATTCAAGTTAGTGTTTTAGGGTTGCACGTGTTCATATGTTTTGTCGTCATTGTTTTTATGAACCCTTTTTTCCTTTTTTTGCTGTCTGATAGAAAATCCCTTATGTCCATGTTGTGTGTGTGTGTGCTAGAGTTCTGTTGTGTTCGTTAGAGTTCTGAGCCTTTCTTTGGAATTTTTCCGTCCACACGGTGCTTATGTGTATGCTTGAGTTTGTGTGTTTTGATATTTCAGAGATCTTAATTTTTTCAATTTCAATTCGTTAGAGTACTGAACCTTTCTTTTCCGTCAAAAAATACTTGTGTGGTGAAGGAGTACGTGCTCGTCTGTTCTATCGTCATTGTTTTGATAACCCTGTCGCTAGAATTATATTTTTGTTTTTTGGGTTTGACAATTTGTTTCCCTGTTTTGATTTTCAAGTGACAATGTACTTGATTTTGAATGTATGTGAAAATTGTGGCTTGTGACCTTATGTCACGTTTGAAAGATGCACTGTGGTGTTGGACAATTTTGTTTTTGAAATTTTTCCGCTAACACGGTGTTTGTCTAAATTTGTTTTTGTTAAAGTTAGTCTTTGTTGATACATTGTGAGTGGCACATCAAAATATTTTAAAGAATTACTCATTTCACCTGTATATCAGTTTTGTAAACACGAATACATATTTTAACTCCGATAGGAAATTTATTAATACTAATACTATTATTAAAGAAATTGTGTAATAGAAGAAAAAAAAACAAATAAACAAAAGAGAAAAAAAAGAAAGAAGAAATACGAAGCAAAACAAAGTAATAAATATACTAAAAATGTCTTATATCTGTGCTATATGTAAAATGGAGTTTAATTCCAGTGTTATTTACAAAAAGCACTTAAAAAATCATTGTTCAAAGTGTAATAAATATATTGAAGGTGCGTACGCGATGAAGTTTCATCATACGATTGCTCATGATGATGGAAACGTGATTTCCCAGTCCGCCGCAAAAAGGAAAATAGAGACGGCGTCTCAGTTAAATGCAAAACGGGTAAAACCTTCATCATCCCTATATGCGTCTACACATAACTCGACAATGCAAAGTCGCGGACACTCAGGATGGGGTTACTATGGTGGGCAACAACAATCACAATACCCCCTATATGAAAATATACCAACATCAGATAGTCGATACCGCCAATATCAAAATCACGAACAAGCAGGATGGGGTTACTATAGTGGGCAACAACAAACACAACACAGTTTGCATTAATAAAAATATTAATGTGATAAAGAGTATTTATAATAAAAGAATTGCAACTTATGAATACAAAAACTCAACAAATATTATTTTGCCTGAAGAGTTTTTAATAAGCAGCAAAAAATGTTTAGTTCAACTATTAAGAGATAGTTTAGTAGAACATACTGTACTCAAGTTTAATGTGGAGTTGGTTGCTGATTACATTAAACCATTAATAGAAACAGAAACTTCAGCAATGCCTTCGCAAAAAAATAAAGAGCAGCACCCTTTGGTAAACAAAACGTATAATGGAGATCAAAATGCAAATAAGAAAACTAATGAAGATAGTCAAGCCTGCACAACTATGAAACATATCACAAAAATGCAGTTGCTAACTTTATCTGACGACATTGGTAGCATTTTTGATGACCATGCTGATATGCTAGCAAACAAAATGGGTGAATTCCAAGAGAGAGATTCTGGATGGTCTCTAACACGGATTCTTAAGCTCGAGATTAATGTTAATAAAGCTTCATTAACTAGAGGTTCCCAATATATAGTTACTCCAAAAACGCTCCGATACAAGTCAGCCTGCATCAACATTAAAAACCTTAATGATGATTTTTGTTTTAAATGGTGTATGGTAGCAGCATTGGATTGCAAACCAACGTCGGTATAAGTGTCAATGTCTTTGGATATGAGAAAGATGAAATTGTTGGTCCATACTACCTAACAAAAGAAGAGAAGTTGCAACATGTCAATTTAATGCTGCTACATGAAGAAGGAAAATTTCATTTCATATTGATCAAGAATATGTCAAGGTAATATATTAATTATTTATCTTTTTAATCATCTTTAATTAACCATTTTTTTTTTCTTTCTTTTAACGCTATAGACTTTTAAGCAGTCAATATAGTAAGACCGGCTATCAAATCCATATATGCAATAGTTGCATACAATCATTTGGAAGTGTTGAACTGCTTAATCGCCATAAACCGGAGTGTGGAGGAATTGTGACGCATCTGCTCGTAGGAGATGCTGCTGTTTTAAAATTTAAGGGACATCATAGACAGCATGATGTACCATTTGTGGTATATGCTGATTTTGAGTGTATATTGGAGAAGTTTACTAATACAACAGATAATTCAAAAACTGAAAGTATTAGTAAGCATATTCCATGTGCATTTGCGTACTATATAAAATGTGGGTTCAATAGTAGGTTAGATAAATTTAAAACTTATACAGGTTTAGATGCACCAACAAAATTTTTAGAAAATCTTATTGCAGACTGTAAAAATATATATATGGAACATTTAAATGTAGTTGTCGAAATGAATAGTTTAACACCCTTAGATGAAGAGCAATTTAAAAATAGCATCAATTGCTACATTTGTGAGGAAGCATTAGGCAATGATAGAGTTAGAGATCACTGTCATTTAAGCGGTCAATATAGGGGGGCAGCCCATAATATTTGCAATCTCAACCATCAGGTTGCCAAATTCATCCCCATATATTTCCATAACTTTTCTTCATACGACTGTCATCTCTTTGTTAAAGAGTTGTTGGAATATGATGGGCAAACTACTGTTATTCCATTAAACAAGGAATTATATGTATCCCTCTCACATTTCATTCCAATAAATGGTAAAAAACGATTAGAGTTGAGATTTTTAGATTCAATTAGATTTATGGCAGCCAGTTTAGACTCCTTAGCTAAAAATCTTTCAAAGGATGATTTTCATACAGTTCGCAGTCAATTTGTAAACGATAATGAGTTTAATCTCATGAGTAGAAAAGGTCAATTTCCTTATGAGTACCTGCAATCGTTCGATGTGTTGAAAGAGACTGAACTTCCATCGATAGAGAAATTTTTTAGCACTTTAACGAATAAAAGTTGTTCATTAGAGGAATATGAACATGCCATTAACGTTTGGAAAACATTTGATTGTAAAAATTTATATATATGGAGTTATATTTAAAGGCTGACGTTTTAATACTAACTGATGTATTTGAGAACTTTAGACGTCTTTGTAAATCAATTTACAAGTTAGATGCAAGTCACTATTACACAGCACCAGGTCTTTCCTGGGATGCAATGTTAAAAATGACGAAGGTAGAACTGGAACTCCTAACGGACATTGACATGTATAATTTTTGTAAAAATGGAATTCGTGGTGGTATAGTACAATGTTCAAAAAGGCATACGGTTGCGAATAACGAGTATTTAGATGATTATGACAAAAGTAAACCAGCTGAATATCTTATGTATGTAGATGCCAACAATCTATATGGGTGGGCAATGTCCGAATATCTCCCTTTAAATAATTTCAAGTGGGTTGAAGGAACGGAATTTGCAAAACTATCCAAGAGTGAAAATATTTTAAATATTGGAGATAATTCTCCAGTTGGTTATATTTATGAAGTCGATTTAGAGTACACTACTCACCTTCACGATATACATAACGATTTACCTTTTTGTGCGCAAAACAAAATTGTGGGTGAATCCAAGTATAAAAAGTTAATAACCGACTTTTCTTCTAAAAACTCATATGCCATACACTACAGAAATCTTCGTCAAGCATTACAACAAGGAATAATCTTAAGCGGTGTAAAACGTATACTCGCATTCAACCAAGATGCATGGTTGAAAAAGTACATCGATGTTAATACAGAGTACAGAACCAAAGCAAAAATACGTTTGAAAAAGATTTCTTTAAATTGTTAAATAATGCCGTATATGGAAAGACAATGGAGAATGTAGATAAAAGAAAAGATGTTAAAATTGTTAATCACTGGGAGACCATAAATAAAAAAAAGTTAGGCGCGCGATCGTTGATAGCCAAACCTAATTTTCATAGTTTAACTCAGTTCTCTGATAATGCTCTCGCAATCCAGTTAAATCGAGTCAAGGCCATTTACAATAAACCAATATATTTAGGATTTTGTGTTCTAGAACTATCAAAGTGGAAAATGTATGATTTCCATTATGATTTTATGAAACCTAAATTTCAAGATGATTTATCGTTAAATTATATGGATACAGATTCATTTATATACTCGTTAAAGGGAAGAGATTTTTATAAAGAAATAACGTCAAGTGAAATTCAGGAGAGATTTGACACCTCAGAGTATCCGTCGATGAATATATTCAATATTGCACTGGTCGATAAAAAGAAGCTAGGAATGATGAAAGACGAAAACTGTGGAAGAGTTATGAAGGAGTTCATAGGATTGAGACCAAAAATGTATGCGATAAGTGTACAACATGGTGCTGAAATTTTAAAATCTAAGGGTGTTAAAAAGTCCATCCTCTCTACATACAACATAGATACTTTTAGAGATTGTTTACTTAATAAAAGTAGAATTACGGGTGATATGCTAACATTTAAATCTAAAAATCATGTTATTTATACAAATAAACAAAATAAAATCACATTGAGTTGTGATGACAATAAGAGAAAGATTAAACCTGATGGTGTAACCACATATGCTTGGGGTCACTTTAGAATATCAAACGAAAATGCTATTAATTCTGAGATGTTTGATGGAGTTGACTTAATGAATCTTTCATTTACCGATGAAGGAATTGAAATGTATTTATTATAATCTCCTGAGTAATTAAGTTTATTATATTATTTTTGTTAATTATTTATAAGAAATTTTTTAATAAAAGAAAAAAAAAATTATTTCAAATGTTTATATTTAATTTAGATTTTTTATTATGGAAATTATGTAAGTATTCAATCTTAAATATAAATAAATAAATAATTGAGGGAGAGAGAAATTTAAAAGATTTTTCTAACAATTCCTGTTAAGGGTGTGTACTCCATCCATCGATCATGTAGTATTAAACAATATGCAAATGTATTTGCTGGGATTGATGTACCGGTTTCAAACTCAATTTTTACGTCGACTGGCCCGCTTTTGATTGTCTCATTCTGATGACTGACATCGATAACCATAATTGGTTTCTCTTTAAATTGTTCCCATGAAATAATTGGTTGTGGGTCTCTCAGATAATAACTTTGTTGAAATTTAGCATACATATCGTAGAGAACAGCATATCGGTTATCATCAAACTTTAAATTTAAGTCATCATAGGGGTAAATATCTGAATTTAGGTATACTTTCATATTTGTAAGATTACAGTGAATAAATTTTTTATTATTTTCAAATGCAATCAGAATTAAACGTGGTCTTTCTCTATTAGTCGATAATTTTACATTCCAATTACACTTTGTTGCGCCTGCAAAGGTTGGATTAAAATGACAATCCCAGCTCCTAAATGCCAGAGGTAAAGATGTTCCATCTCTTATTATTTTCATCATTTTTAGTTTTGTGGAATCGGATAGATGAATGTGAGGGATTCTCCATGTTAAATTTGTTATAGCTAATTTTAAATTTTCATTTTTATCAGTTGAATAACAAGCATTGGTATCACTTGAGCTTCGTAGTATAATAAGATCATGCTTGCAGTTTAAAATAACCTTTTTAAAGTCTTCAGCGAACCACAACAATAACTTAAGGGGAATATAAAAGTTAAATGACTCCACCGATAAATCTTCACCAACATTCCATCCAGCATTCTTCATCATATTGCTTTCAAATTCGCTTAGAGAGACAAAATTCTTTATTGTGCTTGATATTCCTAAATTTCGTGTTCTATCGATTTCTATACCATTAATTTCATAGCGTATTTCATCAAACATGTGAGCTACACAGTTGTTTCGTAGTCGGGCATTTGAAGATTTGTCACCACCTGATAGCGTTACATTTCCTTCAATATACAGATAACTTTCACTCGGTAGAACATATAAGGTTTGATTTTGAATTGTAATTCTAATTTCATCGTTATGCTTAAACGATTGTATATATGGAATATAGCTATGATATTCCTTTTTTATTATGCTTTCGTCCGAAAGGGGTTCATCAGTGACGTCAAGCAGTTCAGACATTATTTTTTTTTTTTAAATGTAGGTTTAAAGATTTCAAAAATTTTTGATTTTCTTTTGTTAACTGTGGTCTTTTAGGTTTGACTGCTGGAATGGGAATGTTTAAGTGTTTTTTTTTATTAGTATATATATTATAAATTATCATTTTGATATTGGTCTAAGATGAAGTCGAAGTGTAATTTCTTCCCCGCGAAAATTAATTAATCGTGATTCTTGATCAACAATCCAAACTTTTAGAGTACTTATTTCTTTGACGTTTACTGGCAAATAAATGAGATTTCTAGGTGTTTCGTCCAATTTATATCCTGGAGAAACGTTAATTGCAAATTGATGAATAGTGTGTGCTGTTAAATTGTTCATATAAGCTCCAGTTGTTATATTACACTATATTTGTATGGCGTTGACCTTTAAAATGTTGACGGGAAGATAAGAAATATGTCTTGTATTCGATATAAGTATTCTTTCACCAAATCCAAAAAGAGTTCCTATAGAACGATCTTTATTAAAATTAATTGCGTCATGTGAGGAAAATATTTCAATTTGCAATGTATTATTTGCTTTTATCTCTATTGTTTTGTTTTCGTTTTGCTTTTTATATGCTGTCTTTATAGTTTTCACTATGTCAGTTAGCTCGTAGGAACCTATCGGTAATTCAATTACCATATCACCAATATGAAATAAATTATTATCATAATCAATGTTTGGAATTGAGTTGTATGAATGAAAATCTACCAAACATGCTTCATATTCCCCAGACAATTCAATAGGGGGGAAATAATTAGCAATTAATATAGAAGATCTTCCGCTCAAAGCTAATGTTACTGACATTATGAAAGTTAAATAATAAATGAAAATAAATGTTTTGTATTAGTTGTTTTATTCATTTTTATTGAAATTATTTAAAATTATAGTATATCATTTTTGTTTATCCATGAATTATGATGATTCGAGAAGCCCAACCATTTAACATATACTCTATCACCATTTGATTTCAATACTTTTTCTACAAGATATGTGTTCGGAAAACGAGTACGTAGAAGCTCTTCCTTGTAGAATCCACCTTTGATTGGGTTGCCTTGATAGTCTTCTAGAAGATACGTTACTGGGTTTGTGTTTTGGATAGCTCTTATTTTAAATATTTCTGTTGTCCAATTGGGTGTATATCCTTTTTCAAAAATGTGTTTATATTTACTTATACGGACATAATTTCCCACATGAATTTTGGAAGGTATGTATATTTTTAGACGATTATATACGGTTTTCAGCAATTTTTTTTTGTTCGAAACACTCACATCGCTTGGAGTCATTTTGATTGTTCTGTGCACTTTGCTGTTATAAGTTTCCACCAACTTTTTATAGTTATTATACCAACGGTAGTTGCCGTTGAAGCTAAATTCTTTCCACATCATACCCTTTAACGTTCTGTTAAAACGTTCAACAATTGAAGCCTTCATAACGCTGTATGTTGAGTAGTGATTGATTGAATGTGTTTTCATAAGTTGTTCAAATTGTTTATTAAAAAACTCTTTTCCATCATCAGTCTGTAAATTGTTGGGTATACGCCCTAAGTTTAATATTCTTTGAAATGCAGCAGTTACATCAGTGGCATTTTTTGATTTAGTTGCTTCAACCCAAGCAAATTTTGAAAAAGTGTCAATAACTGTTAATATATATTTATATCCTCTATTTAGCTTTGAGTAATTTCCCATTTCAACCAAGTCAGCTTGCCATAAGTCATTAATTCCCTTCATTACTACTCTTCGTCGCTGAAAATGTTTTCTTGCTTGGGCATGCAGTTCGTTTACTATTGATCTTCTTTCCATTTTTGATGATGTAAACAATAAATAAATTCTTAATCGTTGGATGGTTGGATGTATATCGTTATAATATCTTTAAGATTCTTATTCAAGTTTGCTATTTCTTCTCTGACATTATTTATTTTCTTATTAAATTCACTTCTGAATATTTCTTGTGAATCGTAGATATGTGTTTGTAAGTAAGCTTTGTTGACTGCATCTGTTTCTGCTGACGGCGGTGCCAAATTTTTTATTTTTTTATTTTGTATATCGATGTTATTATTCCAATCCATAGTAATTCCAAATACTTCAGTAATATTGCTCCTTAATATAAAAGAACTATTATTAGAAAAGTGACCGAACTTGTCGACACTCATGTTGCGAATAATAGATTTTTCGGTAATATCAGTAAATTATATCAGCTTCCCTCAGTTCCTCAATTATGGATACTATTTCATTATTATGATTCGTATTACCAGCGCTTTGTGAAGCCAACAAAAGTTTTAGACGTTCCACTAACTCGTTGGGGTCATCCCAGTATATATAGTTGGACTTTTCACGATTAACAGTCATTAAACCTTTACCCGTGTGAGTAGCTTCAAAGAGTCTTTTTATAATTTTTTTATACTTATAGCTTTTGTTTCCTTTAATTTGGTCGTTTGCGTCATAATTTCTTTTATGTGCGTTAGTGTTAATTAGAATTCTTTTATAGATATCAAGTTCGAATTTGTCGTATTTCTTGGGGATTTTATGAAAAATAAGTTCAAATAAACCTGGTGTATAAGCCCACGAATTATTTCCGATAATAATTTTGTTTTCGTTTAATCTAAGGTTGTTGTTGGCGAATTTCCAGTCACCTTTCTCATCTTTATGTGGACCATATGTTGTATCAAGTTTTTTTACGTTATGAAGTAATGATAAATCGATAACGTCCGATTCATTTTCATCTGATTGAGAAAAGAAATCATTCTCATTTGTTTCATCTTCAGAATTCCAATGATCTTTCTTAAATGTTTTACAATAGGGGTTTCAATATTGTCTTCCTTAAATTTCTTTATCGGAGTACTGCTGTCGAATTTTAGACTCTGTTGGGTTGTATCTGCAGGTCTTTTAGTATTAGTTAATTTTAATATTTCATTTAATGGTTCGATCACTGGCTTAAAGGTATTAGATAATCTCTCACTTTTTTCCGCTTCCCCTAATTTTATGCTATTAAATTTCTGTTTTAAGATTTTTCTCGACTTAATTAACTCCTTTAGAAGGGTTTCCTCCATGCTTATAGGTTGATTTATAGCTTATAGATTGATTATATCAACTGATGGATAGTTAATTTTAACTGGTAGACTGTTAATTTAAACTGGTAGGCAGTTTGTTTCAACTGGTAGGCTGTTTAATTCAACTGGTAGGCTGTTTATTTCAACTGGTAGGCTGTTTATTTCAACTGGTCGAGCTGTTAATTTCAACTGGTAGGCTGTTTATTTCAACTGGTCGAGCTGATAATTTCAACTGGTAGGCTGTTCATTTCAACTGGTAGGCTGTTAATTTCAACTGGTGGGTTGTTTATTTCAACTGGTAGGCTGTTTGTTTCAACTAGACTATTTAACTTGATCGACGTCTGTTGGAATCAGAGGTTGATTTATTACTAACTATGAATGTACTCATTGAAACCTTTTCTATAACGTCCACAGCGAATTTCGTCTTTTTATTTATAACTAAAAATCCATGCTTATCTTTCCAACACTCTCGGCATATATCACGAAAGTTATCAAAAGTCATATCGCTTCCAACATGATCATTATATATATGTTTCATATTCATTTCATCTTGTTTAAACATTATTATAATATTAGCGTTATCGCGAATTAAATGTTTTGGAATATGAGTATATGTTTGACATAAATAGAATGAATCTATATCGCGATGTCGACCCATACAAAAGTATAATCTTATACTGTTTTGTTTTTCGCATGCAATATCATCAAATATAAATATTGAATTAGGGTTGGCATGTTCAGGTTCAATAACATCTTCTCCATTTGTATATGTATAATATCCCATTCCTTTTATAGGTGTAACAAGCTGTTTAAGATACTCATATTTCGGTTGATATAACGACTTTGAGTATAGATAAATATTTTTAAATTTCAATCCGTTCGGACTTTCAATAAGACTAAGCATAACATTTGTCTTTCCACAATTAGAAGGACCCACAATGAGAGCTCTTATGGAATTAGGTAAAAGGGAACTGTGCTTTGTTTTAAGCGTATTTTGATGCGTGAAATCTAAATTTCTCACGTTAATATTCGTATCTTGCTTTATTAGACGCATTTTAACTACTGATTGTAAACTTATTATATCATTTCAATTTATGTCGAATCATTTCAGAAAAGGTATAAAATGATTGTCTATCATAAAAAGGTTGCTAATAACAAAAGTGTAGTTCAAGGAAGTGGGTTAATCAATAACGTAATTCAGAATTTACCCTTTGAATTACATTTGCCTGGATATCAATTTTGCGGCCCCGGAACAAAGTTAGAAAAAAGACTTGAAAGGGGTGATAAGGGTATAAATATTTTGGATGAGGCATGTAAAGCTCATGATATTGCATATACACAAAACAAAGATATAAACAAACGACATCAAGCTGACAAAGAACTAGCGGAAAGAGCTTGGGAAAGAGTAAAGGCTAAAGATAGTAGAATTGGAGAAAAAATAAACGCATTTTTAGTTACAAACGCTATGAAGACTAAAGTAAAACTAGGTATGGGGATAGAGAAGAGAAAACCTAAAACAAAATTTCGAAAAAATATATTTAATACTGCAGTTAAAAGTGCATCTGTAGTCCTTAAAAAAGAAAAACCACATGATATCAACAGTGCCATTCGCCTTGCTCAAATGGTGATTAGAAAATCGTTTAAAGGTAGAAAATCTCAAGTCAGTATACCTAGAGTTATTCGTATGCCAAAAGTTGGTGGATTTCTACCTCTGATACCTATTATGTCGGCTCTTGGTGCATTGGGAGCTTTAACTTCAGGTGCATCTTCCATCGCAAAAGCAATTAAGACCGCTAAAAATGCAAAACAACAATTTGAAGAAAATGTGCGACACAACAAGCGAATGGAGGGGATAGCCATGGGAAAAGGACTTTATCTAAAACCATACAAAACGGGAATGGGAATCACATACAACAAGAAATCATCAAAAAACTAATAAAGCAGCTACCCAAAAGACCTCTGACTGACATCGATATTAGAGAATTTGGAAAAAAACATTTACCATATTTTAGAGGAGTCTATATGAGGGACAAACTTCCGAAAACACCTAGACGCAAAGAATGCGGAATAGTTAATTTGGACTCATATAGCGGTTATGGTACACATTGGGTAGCATATAACAAAAATAACAACAATATTGAGTACTATGATAGTTTTGGAAACCTTCAGCCGCCTCTCGAAATTTTACTATACTTAGGCGATAAAATTAAATATAATTATAAGAGGGAGCAAAATTTTAAATCATATAATTGTGGACATTTATGTTTAAAATTTCTATGTAATATTTAATAAATAAACACAAATTTTATATTCAATAGTATTTCAGGTTTTATTTTTTATTCTCAAGTTTAGCTTATAAATTTTAATATCATGTTCAATAGTTTTTTTCATTTTTTGACCTAGCTCAAAACATAATCTCGTTAAATCTACTTCAACATCCTTCTCATAAAATCCTTTGATATCGTTAACTTGAATGTAAGTTTTATTTAAAGCGACACAAGTGGGAATATAATGATTATTATAAAAGTATACAATTTGCTTTTGCAGTATGTTGTTCCAACATATAAAAGTAGTTAAAAATATTCCAATACGTGTAATGTTGCGCCATTCTTCACAATTTATCATAATTTTATGATTATTTTGCTTCATCACAAGGTAAGAAATATCATTCTTTTGTCGAAATCCAAATGAAATGTCATCAATCGGTGGATCATTCAGCAAGTTGAAGGAATCGAAAAACTCATATTGATCTAGTCGAATTTGAATGTAGTCCTTGTACATCATTAAATGGAGCCATATTTCACGTGAGATTCCTATATAATTTTTCTTCTTATCTTGGAACCATATGAGAGGTTTGAATCTCAACGCTGTTGAAAATCCACACTTTACTTTCAATTTTAAATTTATAAAATATTCAAATTCGAAGACGACTTCGTGGTTTTGATATTTCTCCTCCTTCTTAACAGTTGGTTCCATTTAACTTTGATGAGTAAAAAAGCACTGATTGTTTGTCAGGAGACTTATCCGCTATATAAAGGGAAGACTTTCTTTAATCTATACTTTAGTTCTTCATAAAACTTCATCGTAAAATGTTTAAAGTTGAGAGATCTGAAATCGCATTGGTTGATTTCCAATTTTGTCATGGCAATCAGAGTGACGTTTACATTAAGGAGTTGGCATTCATGTGTGGAAGAAGCGTTGCACCCAACTATTTCCATTTCAGTCCCCCCTTTGACGGCAGAGAACTTACTAAAGAGGGACGGAAGAAGAATGCTTACTGTCGAAATCATGTAAATGGGTTAGAGTGGCAGAGTGGAAACACAAGTTATGTTAATGTGGGCGACGTAATTTCTCCATTGAATAACTATAAATACATTTTTGTTTTCGGCAAAGCAAAGAAAGAATTTCTACTCAAATATATCAAAACAACTGTTATAAACCTGGAAAATAGAATCAACTTTAAGAATTTACCAAACTATTATACTTCTTGCATTCTTCATAATGATATGAGATTTAAATGTGCTCTAAACAATTTATATAAGTTATTTGTTTTTATTGAGACAAATTATCATCAAATAGAAAACTTTATACCTGATGAAATAGAATACTTAATATAAAAATAAAAATTATTTTCTTTTTTCATATATGTATCATGTTATTTTATTTGAATTATTTGTTTACAAATGTATAAAGTAAGTATAAAAATTATTGTACTTTGATGCATTTCCTTAGTGGGTTGCGTAGCATATTTTTTTTTTTAAGAAACTTGTTATTTATTATTTGAAAATATTCAGAATATAAATTAGCTTAAACTTTACTTATTGTTCGATTTAATTTAAGGAAAAGTGGGTGTATAAAAAATATCTGTAGGTAGAATCTGGGTAAGCTCTAATCGGCATAGTGGATGGTCCTGATCTTCAGTTAAGGGTATCTTTGTTATGGCAAAGGATGTGTCGTTCAACCGTTGAATTGCATCATCTGCCAGAGAGTTAAATCTTTTGGGGAGATATAATATTTTTTCAGCTATCTTCAATGCGATTGTATCTCCATACTTTGTAGATGTTCTGTATGCTCCAGTTATGTTGTAGTTTTTGTGTGGTTTCATTTCCTTAATGCTAAGAATTTTTTTAAAATTTAAAAAATTGAACGATGAAATTAATTCTGTGTTTGAACTCATCATGGGGAACTTTATTCAAAACTATACAGTCTCTCCATATGTTACCCGCTATTTATATTGTTTCAAATCAATTTTACTGACAAATTAGTAAACGTTAAGACTAAAGGGTGAATGAAATGGATATAGTTTCATGAACTATAGCGGATGCAATTTCTATCAGACAGCAAAAAAGGAAAATAGGGTTCATAAAAACAATGACGACAAAACATATGAACACGTGCAACCCTAAAACACTAACTTGAATACTTCTAAACACAAGCACCATCTTAACGGAAAAATTTCAAAGAAAGGCTCAGAACTATGACGATCGATGAAGCAATGACTGCACTCGATGTTTAATCATACACCATATCAAATAAAAAAAGGGTCACATCACGATCCCCACACACAAGCTAATAAAAATTTATTATCATCTCCCTATATATCTAAATAAAAAGGGGGGACATCACGTACTCATCCAAGCTAATAAAAATTAATTATCTTGGAGTATCTGATAACCACATTGGATTTTCCTATACCCAAATAAAGAAAAGTCACATCACGTACTCATACCCCAAGGTAATAAAAATTAATTACCTAGGACTATCTGAAAACCACATAGGATTTCCTATTACCAAATAAAAAAGGGTCACATCACGTACTCATGTCAAAAGCTAATAAAAATTTATTATATAGGATTCCCTATACCAAAAGCACATTAAAATTGATTAATGTGCTTTTAGCTGTCAATCATTATCTGGAATCTGTATGAACGATCGCTAAGATACCACATACATCCACAAGCACCGTGATGACGGAAATGTTCGAAAGAAAGGCTCAGAACTATGACGAACACAACAGAACTCTAGCACACACACAAGATGGACATAAGGGATTTTCTATCAGACAGCAAAAAAGGAAAATAGGGTTCATAAAAACAATGACGACAAAACATATGAACACGTGCAACCCTAAAACACTAACTTGAATACTTCTAAACACAAGCACCATCTTAACGGAAAAATTTCAAAGAAAGGCTCAGAACTATGACGATCGATGAAGCAATGACTGCACTCGATGTTTAATCATACACCATATCAAATAAAAAAAGGGTCACATCTCGATCCCCACACACAAGCTAATAAAAATTTATTATCATCTCCCTATATATCTAAATAAAAAGGGGGACATCACGTACTCATCCAAGCTAATAAAAATTAATTATCTTGGAGTATCTGATAACCACATTGGATTTTCCTATACCCAAATAAAGAAAAGTCACATCACGTACTCATACCCCAAGGTAATAAAAATTAATTACCTAGGACTATCTGAAAACCACATAGGATTTCCTATTACCAAATAAAAAAGGGTCACATCACGTACTCATGTCAAAAGCTAATAAAAATTAATTATATAGGATTCCCTATACCAAAAGCACATTAAAATTGATTAATGTGCTTTTAGCTGTCAATCATTATTTGGAATCTGTATATATAATCTACTAAATTGAAAGTACAAACTAAATTAAATTTTAGCTAGTTAACATTATTTATAAAGAAAAAAAGGGGAAAAAACAATATCGAGAGTGAAACCAACGCGCAGTATAAACCAAAAATAGTATCTGATATACACCAATAATTGGATATATTCATACACCAATATCTGTAGTAGTGCAAGGTCGGTGCACTCTTCGTATTAACTTTTTTTTCTTATGAACATATATACACACAAACGCGACACCGAAATAAAGGGTATTGAATTTTATGTTGTTAAGTATGTTAAGTAGGGTGCTATAAAGTTACGGCAAATATAATCAAATAATTTGTGAGTGAATGTGGTTCGAATTTCTTTTAAGTACATAATGTTTTTGATGATTGTATCAGGATTTTTTTCCTTTGAAAAAGGAACTCGTCATTTCTGTGCTTATAACAAACTGGATTTAGGGTTCCATTCAAGAAAAATAACGATTTCCAAGAGAATGACTCCGGGACAAGTGTACTCCAGGAGACAACGGTTGGTCTAGTTGTTCCTAGAGTACGTACGTCACACTACCAATATTTAAAAGAATTAAGATGTTGCTGCACTTACTTGACTGGTGATCCCACGATGAAAGGCCTTCCACGCAGATAATCCAAGCAAAAATAAATGAAATTTTTAATAGAGGTTGCCCCAAACATCAAATCTTGCTACCTTTGCCCTCTCCTCGACACTGCACACAAAACAAGGGATTGCACTAACCACTTTTTAATTGAGATTGAGCCTTTTTTTGACTATATTTTTTTCCTTTAAATCGATGTCGCGAACGTTCTTAATAGAATGTTTCTGTCGGCATAAATTAATTCGTTTTTGGTTGGTTTCACTTTGGATTTACAATGATGAAATCGACTGAGACGATAACAACAATTAAACACAAATTTATATTAAAATTAATGCAAAAAAAACCAATGGTTCTTAGGTTTTTACGAGGATTAACCAAACGAACTCCTTTTAAATTTTATTCCTTCACAGCTTGGAAGAAGTTTTTAGAAAGCCAATGGAATATGATGCACAAACGTATAAATTTATGTATTCGACCTTTGGACTTCTTGTAAAAATTGCACAAAGAAGATCCGTCGGCACTTTCTTTTCACTTTTTCTTTCCGTATACTTAGGCACACTTTAAACACGAGCTAAAATTAGACTGCTGGCAGACAGGTTATTTTTAACTTCTTTAAGGGGCAGTATAGGAGCTTGTAAGGTACAGAGGTGAGGAAGCGGGGACAAGTGACTGAGAACACTTGGTGCCAAAGCTGAGGAAGAACAGGTGGACCGTTAACATAGGGAAATAAAAGAGAAATTGCCGCATTCTATTACCTTTTTTTGCGTTGGCACCAACATAAGAGAAATAGATTGCCTTCAATCTCTGCTCCAGCTCAGCAATCATCCACTCTTCGATCAAATCAGCTTACGGAAGAAGATCACAGGAAGCAAACAATGATAGATTTTAGCACTGTAAGCAAAACTAAACTAAAATACTTAGAAAAACTTGCACACCTTATGACTTCCGACCTTCTGAATTAGAGCATTCCTATGTTATCTCAAACAATTGAAAATTGCTTGTGAGCACAAAGCATTAAAAAAACAAGAGGAAGGAAGGCATACAAGTTATAAGCAAAGTTCACAAGTACTTACAGCAGCTTGCCAGTCTCACAAAAAAATATGACAAAAAAATCCTTTACCGGCTTATCAGCACAAAAAAAACTTATAATTGAACTGAAAACGATTTACGTGTGCACAGAGCTAATGCTGGAACAAACTGGCAAAAATGGCTTCCTGTTACCCCTTTTTAAACCTCGGTTTATTCCGAAATCCAAACCGTTTTGCTGGACTAGCGCCAAAAACATCTTTATGTTTCCAGACAAATATGTCTTCTGCACAAATACACTAACACTTCTTACAACAATCGCAATCAACCGCCATATGCAACTACCACTTATGCAACACAACATAATATAAGAATATTCACCTCTTCGATAAGAAAAAGGCAAAGTAGGAAAGCATCAAATGGAAGTTGAGAATCTAACTGAGAATTTTCGATGTACCAACTTACTGATTTTTCCTCAACAAACAGCCACTTCAGCAAAAATCAAAAGAATCAATGAATAAAAATACCCACAAAAAAAAGAAAATAAAATAAAAAAACAAAATCTTAGAGGCCTGGAGTAGGAATTGAACCTAGAACCTCTGAGTAGTAGTCGCTAACAATCCCACTGGGCCATCAGTAAGGCGACCTTCCTGATTTACATTGGAGCCTGAAAGTATGCTCTCTGCAATGGTTCACAAAAGATCAAGTTTCTAAATTAAGAAGGAAAAATAAAGGAACTGAGAAGAATCATCCGCTCATTTACAAAAAGGCAAACAACGCATTGTACATACATATGAGCAAACAAACCGAACACAGAATGAGATACACCAAAAAGTATCTGCAAGCGCCACAACAACTCTTGGGTTAAAAAAAGAGAATTATGCGTTAAACACTTATAAATAAATTAAAGTGCAGTGTGGTGTATACAGAATTTGGAGATCTCTTAGAGTAAAATAAAATATGCCCACTCAACCACGAAGACGCATCGCTAATAAGACAAAGAAAATTATTTGTTAGCAATGTAAAACAACAGTGTTGGGAGGCGATGACGCTATGGAATGTGACATTTGCAAAAAACATTATAGTCTCTTTATACGCAATAGGATAAAGTGGAAATTGAGCGACTGGTGGATAATCTCGTCATAGAGTTTAGATGTCAGCAAAGAATTTGAAAAAAAGAAAAAAATCGTTCCGTGAAGATGTGAAACAACTTATGTCTACTTAAGAAGGCTCTGTTTATGAAGAAAAAGAAGAAGCTGAAGGAGTTAAATGAAATGAAGAACGTTTTCGTTAATGATTATCTGTCTAAAGAGAGTCTCGAGCTTTACAAACACGCAAAGTCCCTGAAGGCCGTTGGTTTTAAATTAGTATATATGTACCAATGATGGAAAAATTTATCGAAACAGAATCCCGATTCCCGGCATATACGTTTAAAGTCTATGGATGACGTTGACAACTTATTGTTAAAGCACTCTGGAGGTTTAAATCGATCAAAATTTGGTCACTGTACGAGGTCCAATATAAATACTGATGATGACGACGAGGAGGAAGATGGTTTTGAAACTGATGCTTGTTCACTGTCACCCAACTGAATAATCTATTCGTTTGGTTATACTTATATGTATGTATTAAAAATACTAATCTTATGCATTTTAAGTATTTCAAACTCATATGTAGTTAAAAATGATAAAAAAGATTTTAATGAGTTATCGGTTAATATTAGAAGTGTTTCGTCGATTGGGAAGTTTAATCGTTTTAAAAGTGAAATAAGTCAGCTTGCAAAATTATTGCCAGAAATTATAGCCCGATTCGATGCATTACACTGTAAAAGGTATGACGGGTTTGGTGGAACAACAATGTTCATAAATTCTAACTTAAAATACAAAGTTTTATTAAAGAAAAGTGAAGTTAATCACGATGCTATAGAGTTAAAAGATGTAAAGGTAGATAACTCTAATATTGCATTTATGTCAATTTATAAGTCACAGCGGTGTATACATACCTCGTTTTTGGGAAAAATTGAGATATTTCTCTAAATTTTGGAATATATTCAACCTTAATTATTGGTGATTTAAACGTGGATCTCCTTGTGGCGAATATAAGCCAAAGACAAGAAAGTGGTCTTTTAAATGAATTTAATATGAAGTCTTGTCACAATCATACTACAAGGCCACGAAGCAACACGCCAATTGATTGGGTTTTTAGTAATAAATCGGTTATGGTCGAAGTTCGTAGCATTGATAATAATTTGTCAGATCATAATTTCTTAAGTTGTGGCATATATGTAAATGTTAATTTAAACAACTGCATAGCCAAAAATAAGCATACATTTCATTATGACAAGTTAAAGCAGATCATAAATAATACTTATACATTGCTCTCTTCAGAAAATGAGACAAATCCATCTATTTTGTGCGAAAGATTTATTAATGTTTATACACGCAGAAGAAAAATATGGTTGCTATATGATCACGGCAATAATAATATGTTCTCCGCAATAAAAGTATGATCGTCGCAACCACAATATTGTTTATTGAATTTAGTATTGACAATAGTATGATAGCCGCAATATAAATATAGTTAAAATGTAACAATAGTATTATTGCCAAATTTAAAAATGAAAATATGGTTGTAGAAACAATATAAAAATGGTTGGTGCGACAAAAGTATTGTTTTTTGGGCTTTATTAAAACAATAATATGATTATGGCAATCATACTGTATGATAGTGATATTTCTTCATTTGAATATGCTTTTTAGAACAATGTTATTGTTACGGATCTAATGCAATAATAGTACTTTTTATAAGGAAACTTAAATTTTTCAAACAAACTGCTTTGGCTTTGTAAAACTAAAATGTTTTTTATAAAAACGCTTACGTTTTTTAAACTGATTTTGTCTACTGTTAAACAAATCACTTCTATAGTTTAGAATTTAATGTATTTTTAAAAAATGTTCATAATTCAATTCTATAAGTACGAGTATTATTGACAATTTAACCCAATTCTAATAAATAATATTGGAGATCATAGTATTATTGTGTGTTTATGCTATGGTTGTAGTGATCATAACAAGGTTGCGTGTGAATCATACTATGGTTGTATGTGAAACATACTATAGTTGTGAGGATCATAGTATGGTTATGTGTGAATCATACTATTATTGTGAGGATCATAGTATGGTCGTCAGAATCACAGTATGGTTGTATTTGAATCATACTATTGTTGTGAGGATCATAATATTGTTGTTCCACAACCATATACCCAACAATAGTATGATCCTCTTCGAATATTGTCACCCCAACCATACTTTTTTTTGCGTATACTAGAGCAGTCTCAAAGAGTACAATAACAACTTCCAATTTTTCGCAAATACGTAAAAAATGACGCCGTGGATGACTGAAAGTTTAATATCGTTGATAAAACAGAACAGAACTTCTTAAGGGAATAAGTAAAATAATTAAAATATGTAATCAGAAACTTATGAATAATTATTACAATTACAACCTTAGGTCATATGCGTGAGATAACAAAAAAACTTGGCAGCTTCTTAACAAAGAACTTGGTCGTGAAAAGAAGTTTCTGAAAGAGTTAGTATCAGAGGATGGAGAGTGATTGTGTTGGTGAGGGCAAGGCTTCAACTTTAAAGAATTATTTTATTGAATCGGTAATAAAATGAAGAGTAATATTCAGCAATGCCCAAATGATGATGTTAATACATTTAGAACGTTGATACCGGTGAGAAGTTGTTTTAGTCTGCAAAGTGTAAATAATATTCAGATTGAAAATATCCTGGATTTGATGGACTTTAAGAAGAGTCCAGGCCATGATAACATATGACTTAAGGTGTTGCCCAGTGGAAGATCTCTTGTAGTTCCAAATTGGTGAACATTTTCAACCAAATGACCGTGGATCAAAGATATCCTAATATCTTGAAAGTACATAAGGTTATACCAATACCTAAAAAAAATCTAAGAACTTGGTCGATTTTAGACCGGTATCAGTTAAATCTTTTGTAGACAAAATTTTTGAACAATTATCAAATTATATTCACGACAATAACATTTTATATGATCATCAATGGTGGCATGTCATAACGTCTAAGGTCATAATGTCTATAGACATTGTGACACTCCATAAGTGATATAATGTCTATAGACATTACAGCACTTTTGAAAGTGACATAATACCTATAGATTTTAAGACACCCCAAAAACTTTTTTTAGACCTTATGTCACTCCAAAAGTGACATAATGTCAATAGACATTAAGACTCTTCCAGCTGTGACAATGCCTATGAACTGTAGAACAAGATTTTTTCTTATTTTAAGGTGGAAAATTAATTTCTTGCAATTTTTAAATCAATGCTAGTTACAATTTATTGAAATATTTTCAAGTGGGTTTCAACAATTTGCTTGCAATACGGACAAAGCAAATAAGAATTTTTAGTTTTAGATTTTTGCTGCAATACATCCAAACACGCCGTACAAATTTTGAAATGTCGGCAGGGCTGCAGAAGGACATTCCTGGGTTCAACAGTGCAAATTATGCATTGCAACACTTCTGTTGTCGGAGTGTATGGTTCCTCATTTTCGGGAATATCCTCTGCTTCCGATGCATTAGATTCATTGTCTTCCTCCATTACGCGACAATCTTGTAGAATGTGGTTATCTTTATTTATGATATGTTGGAAAAAATCTGCCAGCGCCATCTGTCCCCTAATAAGCTTTTGGGTCATTTGGTATATCTTTTCATCCTTTTCCGCCTGTGGTTTACGCTTTTTTGGCAAAACATTCAAAACGCCAGCGCACACTTGGGTTAGGGAAACTGAGTGAGCAAAGTCCTCATCGCGGATGCCCTCAAGGAACTTGAAAAAGCGCCCGTGTTTTTCCAGTTTCCTCGACAGCTGCGAGTTGAAACCTTCCAGCGCACTTGTAGTTCTCACATGTTCCTGGCTGACTGAAAATCCAGAAGGTGTAATCTAAAACAAAAATAATTTGGGATGTAGAAAGTGAAATGCTATATCGGAGGAGATGTATGGGGAGTAAGGAAAAATTTGGTATATACAAAGTGAAATACTAAAGCGGAGGGGGTGCGAAAAAAGATATAAAAAAGTAACGGTAATAAAAAATCGGCGCCGATTTTTTATTACCGTTACTTTTTTATATCTTTTTTCGCACCCCCTCCGCTTTAGTATTTCACTTTGTATATACCAAATTTTTCGCAAGGTATAATCCTGCGGTGTACCACCTTTGTTTTTTGTTGAGAATTAAATAAATTCCACTTACCATCGTCATCCATTGTTTTTCGAAGTATTCCGCAAAGACTTTGAGGCATTCCCGTTGTTTTACCGGGAATTCCAATAATTCCGTTTTTAGTATGAGGAACATTTCTTCTATTTGCTCCGCGTTTGCTAACGGAAGACTCAAAAACTTTCGGTACCACTCTTTGCACTCAACGCTATTTCTGACGATAGCGCCAAACCCCTTTATAGTTTAAGTCTTGCGCCGCATAGCCTGGCAATAGTGGAACCAACAACCTTTTAATGTCGCAGTTGGAAAAACATTTCGTAAGGCTTTCCTCAAACCCATTTCATAATCAGTATGAAATGTGGAAGCCTGGAACTTGAATAAGTTCGTGTCTATAAATTGAAATGCATGCTCACAAGCTTCTCTCGTCTTTTTAGTCATCAAGATGTAAATGAAGGGAAACGTCTGTAAATTAATAGAAACACCACATTACTGCAAGCAGTTTTACTTCGGGAAGTCTTGGGCAACTTACATGATCAATATAATGAAAATGGACTACGACCAATTTCTTGTATCCACAAGATGGCACAGTCCGAAATGTCCCATCTATTAAAAATCGACGGCCTTTAGGTTTCTTCAAAATAATTTCTTCTATAGTTGGCGATAAGAAAATGCTGTAAGCAAATCCATCCTCCACTATAGTTCCCCGGTAAAATGGCTTGTCAATATGCTTCGAAGATCCATACGCGGTAAAAAAAGCTGGCTTCATCGAATATTGATTTAACTTCAGACGACGTTGTGGGGTTCTTCGGTAAACCGTCGCTTCGGATGCGGTGGAACTGCCGTTTCATTTTTGGAAAAGAAACCCCTGGTGCAAGATCACTATCCTTCATGCATTCCTCGTCGAAAATTTCGCGGACACCTTTCCTTTTGCCAAGAGTATTTCTACCACATTCGGTTTTTACTTTGTCCATTATTTGCATTTTTTTCACTAACTCTACTGGAGGCGCATGGTCATGGTTGAACTCCAGGCTCAATTGCTCGCACAAGCCGTCGTTTTTAAGTGCAACTGTTGCGCTGCACGCATCAAAGTAACACTTATAGCGAGTGTAATCTTTGTAGACATTAGTTTTTCTAAACAATTGACCTTCTCCAGTCAGAAAGAGTAGCTTGGAATTTTTCCGTAAGCCCGCCATAAAAACATATGCAAAGTTTACCTTTTCCATTTCCAACAACTTTTTTTTCATTTCACTCACTTCAAAGAACACTTACAGACTGAAAATTGAAGTAAAAGCTCTGCTACACCTTCTCTTCAATTTTTGTTTTGGTCAGTTTTTTAAAATAACGGCACTTTCAGCACGTTTCTTAAATATTTGAAATTCTTTAGACATTATGTCACTTTCAAAAGTGCTATAATGTCTAAAGATTTTATGTCACTTCCAAAAGGGTTACAATGTCTAAAGAGTTTGTGACACTTTTTTTTTTGACTTTATGTCACTTTCAAAAGTGCTGTAATGTCTATAGACATTATGTCTCTTTTGGAGTGTCATTATGTCTATAGACATTATGTCTTTAGACGTTATGACATGCCACCTCATCAATATGGTTTCAAGAAAGGGTCAGGAACAGAAGATGCTACCGTAAACGTTATGGATTATATTTGTGGAGGAATAGATGCTAGCTTCAAAGGTGTGGCGGGGGTATTTTTTGATTTCTTTAAAGCTTTAGACTTAGTCCAACATGAAATCTTAATAAAGAAACTCAAAACTATTGGATTAACAGTTGCCAACGATTTAAGGATTACCTGCAAAACCGATACCAGTTTGTATAAGCACAAGTTAACAGTTCGAT
This sequence comes from Hydrotaea diabolus, assembly GCA_963513945.1. NCBI lineage: Eukaryota > Metazoa > Arthropoda > Insecta > Diptera > Muscidae > Hydrotaea > Hydrotaea diabolus. The sequence goes on along the minus strand of OY740721.1, from coordinate 11,681,260 downwards.
ATGTATTATGTTGCCAGTTAGTTACAATGTTTCCCAGGGCAGCGCCCTGGGTCCATTACTGTTCAATATATCGAGCCATAAGCGCTAACCTATCGTAAGTGAAAAAATGCAAATTTTACAGGAGACGGTTTTTATTATTTATTTCAAACAACTTTATTAAAAATGCAAATGTTTTAATGCAAAAATTTAAGATTTCTACCTACTCATATAACTGTATCAAAAAACAAAAAAAAAAATCTGAACACATTTGCGATTGCTGCAGCAATTTGATGTGTGACTTACGATAAAATTGCTACACAATAAAATTTAAACAATCATTTACGATAAAATGCAAAAGCTTTTTTTTTGATGTTTTACTAACAATTTTGTCATTTTAAAAATACAAAACGATGAGGCTTGTCCTAACGATTATTTTTCAGCAATAAAATTTTTTTTCCAAAAATTTGACTTACGATAGGTTAGCGCTTATGGCTCGATATATATTAACAATTTAATGAATATACCCTTTAATGGGAAGTTGCTTTTGTTCGCCGATGACGTGTGCCTTTTTTATAAATATATAATGGGTGATCCAAGTAGAGATACTTTTTTCAATAGCCTTTTTTTGAAAGTTCACGTGTGAGTCGTGTCATGCTATCATGTTATTTTTGTTTCGTATTGTTGGGCAATTCATCGTGGAAAGACTAACGCCTGAACAACGTTTATAAATTGTTCAACTTTAATACGAAAAGTCACGTTTGGTGAGGAATGTGTTTTGTACACATCGTTTAACTTATGGTCAACATAATCGGCCTACTGAGCGTACTATTCGCAACACCATCACCCATCTTGAGACCCAGCATTCATTATTGGATAATATTCGACTGAATGGACCACTTCCAGCACGCAGTGAAGAAAATGTAGCGGCCGTAGCAGAAGATCCGACGTTTTCGAACCAAATTTTGTTTAGCGATGAGGCCCATTTCTGGCTCAATGGAAACAAGCAAAATTGACGCATTTGGGATGAAGAGCTGTCACTTCATCCAGAAAAAACAAAGGTTTGATATGGTTTGTGGGCCGGTGGAATCATCGGTCCATATTTCTTCAAATATGATGCCGGTGAGAACGTAACCGTCAATGGCGACCGTTATCGTGCCATGATAATCGACTATTTGATACCTGAAATTGAATCTCGTGATCTCGGCGATATTTGATTGGGGCGAAGAGCTGCCACTGCATACAGAAAAAACAAAGGTTTGATGTGGTTCGTGGGCCGGTGGAATCATCGGTCCCTATTTCTTCAAATATGATACCGGTGAGAACGTAACCGTCAATGGCGACCGTTATCGTGCCATGATAATCGACTATTTGATGCCTGAAATAGAAGCTCGTGATCTCGGCGACATTTGATTTCAACAAGACGGAGCCACTTCCCAGACATCAATCAATGGATTTATTGAGAGAACATTTCGGTGAGCAGATAATTTCCTGTTTTGGGCCGGTCGATTGGCCACCAAGATCGTGTGATATCACACCGTTAGACTTTTTCCTGTGGGGATATGTAAAGTCTAAAGTTTATGCGAACAAACACGCTTCGATTCAGGCATTGGAGCAAAACATCACGTGTGTCATTCGCCAGTTACCAGTAGAAATGCTTGAACGAGTCATCGAAAATTGAACTCAACGGATGGACCATCTGAGACGTAGCCGCGGCCAACATTTGATAGACATAATCTTCAAAAAATAAATGCCAAAAGATGTTCTTTCAAATGATAATAAACCTTCCCCATTCAATTTGAATTTTCTGTGTTTTTTTCTTTAAAAATTAGGGAACCTCGAAATGGATCACGCGTTATAAGCACGATAAAGGTCTCCAAACACACATTACATACGAGCTGCAATTATTGTGGAATCTAAAAATGTTAAATATCGTGGAATAAATATAAATTATAACTTACAATGGGTACACATATAGCTCAGAAAAAGTCTAACACCCGTATTCATAAAAATTTAAAACAGCTTTACAACCCGTTAATAACCTAAAAGTGTGAAAACTATATTCATAAACGATTATTAGATTAAAATTCCTTTTGTAAACCATTATTAAATGAATGAATGAACGTTAACCGTTTTCTACAGAACGTTAACCGTTTTCTTAATTTTAAAATAAACATATTATTGGTGAGAACTTTTGTTATTTACTTAAAAATACGTTGGTAATTGTGTGCCATTTGAAATATAAACTATTACCAGAATTTAGAACCATTGCAATCAAAAATGTATAAGAAGAGAAAAGACCCATTTTCTGTTCGGGATAAGCAATTCAAACAAACATACCGTTTTAATAAACAAACGGTAAGAAAAATTGTCGATTTAGTAAAAAAGGATATTTCTGTAGACTGTAGAGGACACGGGACATCGCCAGAACCACAGGTTTTAGTAGCTTTACGTTGCTGGGACGAAGAGAAGTAAGTTAGTGTTTTTCAATAGTTACATATATAAATAAAGACGTGAAATTTTAGTTTCAGGATGATGCTGGTGACCTTCATGGCCTATCACACCCCACGGTCAGCAGGATTTTTGCAAAAGTTGCTCGCGCCTGCTGAAAAAGAGGTTCAAATAGTAATTTAGATTTGAGTTTATATATTCGTAAAGAGGAGAGTTTAATAAAGAAGTAATGCCTAGTAAAATTCAGGTGAGATTTGACACCATGAAAGATTGCGAACAAATATATGTGCAATAAGTGTAGAACATGCTGCTGATATTTTAAAACCTTAGGGTGTTAATAAGTCTTTGCTCTCTACATACATAGATACGTATAGATTCAATTCAATTTATTCGTCCAAATTTTCTTATTTACATAATAACCATGTTTATATACATTTTATGGGATTTATCATTGAGATATTACATCAACTTATACTTTCATCTTATACGACTAACAGCAAATTATAAAATTAACAGTGATAACTTACTTAAAGGAAAGTTGGGGAAAAAACCTTTATTTGATTTAAATACAATATTCAAACATAGTTAGAAAATATAAATGTGCATAGTAAGGTTATTTTAGAAAAATAATCAGCTATGTCACAGAATTTTCAGTTTGTTAATTTGCATGGTTTATAGTTGTTATTAACTATTATGTTAAATCTAGGCAGTCATCTCTTATTATATCATAAGTAGAGTTTCTGATTTTGTTAATATAATTAAGGGTTTGTCTCTGGATGAAAGCTGTATACATTTCATATCTGGTTTCGATGTGGAGCAGTTGAGTAGAATACCTCCAATGTCTGTTGTTAATCATTTTTAGGCATTTATTCTGAATTATTTGCATCTTACTTATGACATTTAGCGGCTTTACGCCATACTGACGAAGCATATGATAAAATCGGTCTAATGACGCATTTGTACAAAAGATTTTTATTCGCATGATTTAGAAATGAGCGCCGATTCAAAAGAGGCCATAGTGCTCTAAAAGATTTAATAGCTTTTCCACAGGCTGCTTTAATATGGGATTTATATAGTAGTTTTTTATCAAAAATTACACCAAGATATTTTACTTGGTTTTGGATGTTAATGACGTCGTTGTTGTACAAAAGCTGTCGTCTTGCTGATCTCTTGGGAGATTTGTTGTAGGGGAAAATGATTGCTTGCGTCTTATCATGATTGATTTTGATCTTCCATTTCGTAAAGTATTTGGTGCAAGATACAAGACTTTTTTCCATTTTTTTCAAAAGAGCACTTGTAAGTTTACTTGATGTAAGAAGTGCAGTATCATCTGCATAATAACCTATATCCGTCGTTTTTGGAACCTTGAAATCAGATGTATAGAGGGCGTACAGAAGGGGTGAAAGTATTGAACCCTGAGGGAGTCCCGCTGGGATTATTTTGGAGGAAGAGAGTACGTTGTCCACTGATACACTAAAGCTTCTGTTGTCAAGGAAGTCTGCCACGATTTTGCAGAGATATTTCGGTAGATTCATTCGGCTAAGCTTAAAAATCAATCCATTGTGCCACACTGAATCGAATGCCTTCTCGATGTCCAGAAGTATCATGCCCGTCGTTTTTTTATTTCGCTTGTTTGCTTGGATTTTATTTTGGATTCTGCTGATTTGGAAGACAGTACAATGATCTCTTCTAAAACCGAATTGCTCTTTAGCTATTAAACCTTGAGAAGAAACTACGTCCTTGATTCGATTATGAAGAAGTTTTTCAAAAATTTTCCCCAAATTGCTTACGAGGCTTATAGGCCTATAGCTATTTGGGCTGCTTTTCGGTTTGTTGGGCTTAGGAACTGCAACTATTTTCGCTTTCTTGAATTAGGATGGAAAATAGTTTAAACGAATGCAGCTATTAAATATGGCCAGAAGAATTTTTATTGCTTTTTCAGGAAGATTTTTTAGTAGACTATTTGGAACACTATCTAATCCAGGAGATTTATTTGTCTTTAGTCTTGCTAATATATTTGTTAACTCCATTAACGAAATAAAGTCGGCATCTTCCGAATCAGGGGGTTCATTTTTTATGTTCTGAACTTTTTCATTAATTTTCACTTCAGATGGGTGGGAATATCCAATCGTTAAATAATGCGATTGTTCAAAAGTGCAAGCCAAAACTTCAGCCTTTTCTCTCTCCGAAATGAGTCTATTATTTCCATAAACGAGATTTGGTATGTGTTTTTTCCGAATTCCTCTCAAGCTTCTACTAAGATTCCAAAACCGTTTATCCCCTGGTTTCATACTGCCTAGGAAGTTGGACCACTTTGCGTTTCTCTCTTCATTAATTATTTTATTTATTAGCTTGGTAAAAAATTTTGTACACTGATCATAAAACAATATGCTTTGGTAGTCTGTAGCTCATTGTTGTTTCCTTTTGAACTTATTCCTTTCACTTATATATTTCATAACATCTCTCGGAAGGGAGTAGGGTTTATATTGGTTGATCTTAGGTATTGCTACGTCCCTTGCGGACAGAATAAGTTTCACGAGGACTTCTATTTCTTTGTCAATATCGGATTTTGAGTTATATTCTTCTACAGAAAGTCTGGTATTTCGATTTATTTCGGACTTAAAAATTCTCCAGTCGCAACGTTTGAGGCAATATCTACCAAGATCAACTGTGTCCATTGACGAACATTCTATGGCACATAAAATTGGTCGGTGGTCTGATGGAATATCTCATCCTAAAGTTGAAATTGTCCTGTTCAATGCGGTATTGCTTAAAACCAGATCGACTGTTGAGGGGCTTCTGTTACTTTGATGCGGATATAAAGTAGGGCTATCAGGCGGGTGTACAAAGAAATTACACGTTTGTTGCAGTGAGTTTAAAGCTATACCAGCAGCGTTGTTTATATTACAGTTCCAATAGGAGTGTTTGGCATTTAAATCGCCGAGAAGAACAAATTCTCTACTACTTGAAGTTAGTGAGATAATATCGCTACGAAAATGTGCATTGTATCTGGGAGAATATGCGGTTGTAATAACCATTTTCCTATTGTTTAAAGATACTTCAAGTGATAAATTTTCTATCGTCGCTGTTTTTGTTAATGGAAGCAGTGAGTGTTTGATTGATCTGTGTATCATGAGAGCTACACCACTGCCTCTTGAACTAGTTCTATCATTTCGGTAGAGAAAATAGTTGGTAATATATGGTTTATGATTTTCATTAAAGAACGTTTCGTTCAATGACGCTACGTGTATATTTTGATTTTCCAGTAAAATTTCAAATTGTTTGAGGAGAGTATAGTTTGAAATTCCATTTGAATTCTAGTGAATAATTCTAAACTCAGTATTATTTAATGTCATAAGCATGCTTTACCATTGACATTACAACATACATTTGTTGTACTTTTAATGTGCATTTACTGAGCTCGTCAAGAGTAGATGTAAAAATATTAAAAATCTCATCAATGTTGAAGAGATCGCTGTTATTATTTCTTACTTGATCAGCATAGGTAGCTCCATTGTTGTTGTGGTGATATATGCTGGAATCGAAGTTTCTGAGAGTGGACTGCTGATTTGTGTCATGCGCAGTGCGATTGTTTCTCATTGTTGTTGTAACTTTCCTACTTGGCTTAGCTGTTGCTCTTTGACGAATATCGAGGTAGTGTGCACGGAGAGGGCAGTTGATATCGTTCGCTGAGTGATCAGTTCTCTCTTTGCCGAACTTTTTACAATTGAAGCACGAAAATACTGCAGGCCTTTTGTCATTTTTGGTAAACGGACAGTCGTTAGTATGGTGCTTTCCAGCGCATAGCATGCATGCTGCAAGTCTATTGCAGTGCTCTCCTCCATGGCCGTACATAAGGCAGTTCCAGAATTGTGTAGGTTGGTTGTTTTTTTTTGGTCTTCGCTTTCGCTAAGAGATCATAACATTTCTAATCGTTCTTACATTTTGTAAGTGAAATGGACTAAAATTTTTGCGTGTAAACTGTACCTTATACACGGCATCATTGATATTGCTAAATTTTGTTGTTACCTCTGTCACTGAAGTTGGATTGTAAGACTTCAAATCGTCAATGATGTCTTTTGTGTCCATCTTTGGAAGACCATGGAGAAACGTTGTGTAATGTCGATTTTCCTTAGAGTTAAAAGAATGAAACTCGATTTGGTTTTCTTTAAGAGATTTCATGCAAAATTCGTATTTCTCGAAGCTGTTTGGAAATATTTTTGTTCCAATCGAAGTGCGTTTGTAAGTGCAATCTGCTCCAAGTAGATGTTGGATTTCTCTTATTGAAATTGCGGTGTCGGCAACAATGGGTGGTGGCTTCGGTTGTTTCTCCTCTTCGAGAATGTTTGAATCATGGGCTACATCCATGTCAGTCGAATCGGACAGGATGCTGAACCTGTTGATGCGTGATGTTGATGGACGGTTGGAACCGATGCTGTTGTATGAATGTAAAACTGCTGGACAACATTCATACCCATCAGTCATTTAAATTGGAGTAAACTTATTCACTGTAAAAATAGACGAATGTCCGCCCAACGCCATTATTATGGACATTATTCAGTATAACTATATAATCGCCCATGTGCTGTGTTCCGAGAGTTTTTCAATACCCATATTATTTTAAATCCCCATTTTTTTAAAAGTAGTGTGTTTCATTTCGAGAGATACTGCTCATTCAAAACTCGAGACAGAAAACCTGTGTTCAGTAGTAAGTCGAACTATGTGCAATAAATAACAACAAAAACATATGTTTACAGCTTTTTATTTTGTTTAAAAATATATTAACAAAAAATATCTGCAGGTTTATTAATAGCTGCTATAGCTTCCCGAAGACGTCAAATAAGTCTAGAACGTGTTAAACTGCGACTAACTGCGGCTAAGAGATGCAACAATGGGTGGTGGCTTCGGTTGTTTCTCCTCTTCGAGAATGTTTGAATCATGGGCTACATCCATGTTAGTCGAATCGGACAGGATGCTGAACCTGTTGATGCGTGATGTTGATGGACGGTTGGAACCGATTCTGCCTCCAAGAATCAAAGAAGGTTTAATGTTCTTAAAAACATTTGTTCTGCTCTTAGAATGAGTCGTGAACTTAGGCCCGCGGGCCATAATGGTTTTGTTTATTTTGTTCTCCAATATAGTATTGGAAACGCGCACAATATATGAAACGAAAACTTATTTAAACTGAAGTAATTATTACGGGGATGTGTAATACGGTGTGTACTTTTGTTTGTAGAACAATTGCTTGCGACCGTGCGTAACGAATGCTAGCGTAGAACTCAGATACCTATAGAGATTGTTTACCTTATAACAGAAAAATTACGGGTGATAAGCTTACATTTTATTCTAAAAATCATTTTTTTTATATATAAATATAAAAAATTTTTAGATAAAATAACCGATAAAAAGAAAACAATTTCAAATGTAACCGCTAAATGTTTTATATTTAATTAAATTTTTGTTGTAGAAGTTGTGTAAATATAGATCTTAAATAAAAATAAGTTATTAAGAGAGATATTCAAAATATATTTCTAACAACTCCTGTTTATTATGTATACACCACACATCGATCATGAACTATAAAGCAATATGTAGTTTCTGGGATTGATGTGCCGGTTTCAAACTCAATTTTAACGTCGATTAGTCCGCTTTTGCGTTTTTGTCTCATTCTGATGAATAACATCAATAACCATAATTGGTTTTTCTTTAAATTTTTCCAATGAAATAATTTGTTCTGGGTCTTTTATAAAATAACTGTGATAATAATTTTGAATACATATCGTAAAGAACATCCAACTTTAAATTTAAATCGTCATCTGAATTAAATTTTAGTTTTATAATTGTAAGATTAAACTTTTTCAATTTTTTTTTATGCAATCAGAAACGTGGTATTTCTTAGTTATTTGCCAGTTTTACTCGTACGTACCAATTACATTTCGATGCACCATGAAGTGCGGTGCATCACGAAATGCAATTGGCTAAGATATTTTATTCTTAACTGTTTTTGTAACCTTTATTTTTGCTGTCAGGGGAATGTACGTTAGGAATTCTTTTACTAGACTTCAGTAAGAGTACCATGAGTATAATGCTCATGCTTGCCATCTAAAATTATCCTATAAAAGTCTTCAGGTAAATCCTATAAGAAATAAGGAGAAACATACAAATTAAAAACACCAATATCAAAGTCATCGTTATAGTTTCAGCAGTAATTCTAAATCATTGTACTCATTTAGGGAAGCATATTACTTATGGGCTATGCCATTGATTTTATAAGGATTTTCATTGAACATATGTCCAACGGTATTGTTTACCATCGAATATTGGTTGTTTATGTATCCCCTGCTAGGTATGCATAACCTTCTATGTAAATAAAACTTTCACTCACTAAAACATACAAGTCATGATTTTGAATCGTTATTCTTATTACTTATATATCATTATTTTTTGAAAACTGTATGTGCGGTATAAATCTGCATAAAGCTTGAATTCTCATCTGAAAACGGGTTTCCAGCAGCAGATATTTTAAAAAATTCCTATTTGCCTTTAGTAATTGTGATCCTCTATATTCGACTGTTTGAATGGAAATATTTAATCCTTCCGTTTATTTGTGTTTTTATTGTAAATTATCATTTTGTTCTAGGTCTTACGTGTCTTATTGCGTAGTCTTATTGTTATATCATCTCCGCAAGTAATACTCAATAATCCTTCTTGATCAACAATCCCAACTTTTAAAGAAGTGATTGGTATTTCATTCAATTTATTATCTAGAGAGATGATTATTGCAAATTACTTACAGTTAGATTTAAAATATGTCGAATACTCGCTAATAAAATACCTCTAGCTAAACCCAACAAATCGTTCATGATTTATATTATATCGCCATGTTAAGAATATATTAAAACTTAAAGTGTTTTATTGTTCTCTTTATATCTACCGTCTTGTAAAAACGTTTTTCGTTATAAGCGGACTTGATGTCGCTGGATGTATTTCCAATAAGAAATAAATTATTATCATAATCGATGTTTGGAATGGAGTTGTATGAATGTAAAACTGCTGGACAACATTCATACCCATCAGTCATTTAAATTGGAGTAAACTTATTCGCTGTAAAAATAGACGAATGTCCGCCCAACGCTATTATTATGGACATTATTCAGTATAACTATATAATCGCCCATGTGCTGTGTTCCGAGAGTTTTTCAATACCCATATTATTTTAAATCCCCATTTTTTTAAAAGTAGTGTGCTTCATTTCGAGAGATACTGCTCATTCAAAACTCGAGACAGAAAACCTGTGTTCAGTAGTAAGTCGAACTATGTACAATAAATAACAACAAAAACATATGTTTACAGCTTTTTATTTTGTTTAAAAATATATTAACAAAAAATATCTGCAGGTTTATTAATAGCTGCTATAGCTTCCCGAAGACGTCAAATAAGTCTAGAACGTGTTAAACTGCGTCTAACTGCGGCTAAGAGATGCATCGAATCCAACGGCTTGTCTACGCAGATCAGCCCGACACGATTGATGGCTTAGAAGAGAATATTTGGTTCGTTATTGTTGACATACGGCCCCAAATGCTGCAAAAAGTAGTCGAAAATTTGGACTCTCGGCGCGAATTTATTGGAGCCAGCCGCGGCAGCCACTTGTCCGAAATCGTTTTAACACAAATCCAAAAACCTTTATCATTATAATAAAGCCAAATTTTCGGCCATAACATTAAATTATATACGTTTTATCTCTTCTTAAAAGCCACAACTCAAAAAACCACTCTTTATATAAATAATGATGTTATTGTTTTCCTGAAAATATATTATAAATTGGAGGAAACTAAAAGTAGTAAAAAGTGGTAACATTTTTAAGCTATAGTAAGTTTAAAAAAAAATTGGCATCTTTTAACTATGGAACACAAAACATTTTCGTGGCCATTACTAACCACAGCATAGAAACGTTGATGAAAAATTATAATTTTTTATTTTATTTCAATAATTTCAATTTTTAAATGTAAATAAACAATACGTTGTATTGACTATGTATCATTTTTTAATGTGTATATGCGTTTAAAGTCTTATTTCTAATAAGATCCCCAAGGGTAGAAGAGCTCGAATTGAAAATTTTTGGGTATTCGGAATGTCGCACACCAAAAATGGGAATGATTCACATTCGTGCCAAGTCGAATTGCAGCACATGGGCGAATAAAAGATCTATGTTGTTTTATAATTCAGGTGTTGTTTTATAATTCGTTTTTTTTTATTATGTCAATTTTTACAGTATTTCATTTCTATTTATCCAAGAATTATGTTCATTAGAATAACCAGGCCATTTAACACATGCTTTTTGATATTAGGTGTTCAAGACTTTCTCAACTAGATATGTGATGGGAAACTAGTTCTTAAAAGTTATTCCTTTTAGAAAATACCTTTAATTATCCTTCCATACAAGTTTTCTGGGGTTTGTAATCTATACAAATTTTAATATTAAATAACTCTGTTGTATAATTGGGTGAATACCCATCATCAAACTTATTTTGTTATGTAATTATTCGCACACAATATCCTACATGAATTTACATCTACTCTTGTTTATTTTAGGGCTAACATCATTCGGCTCCTTTTTTATCGTTCGATGTTTTGCTTTGTTATAAGTAGATTTATAGATATAAATCCAATGTTATGTTTTATTGACGCCTAACTCTCGCCACAAAATACCCTTTAATGCTTTATTAAAGCTTACATTATACGTTACACAGAATAATTGTTTACTTCTTCATTCTGGAAAAAATTCTAATAAACAATTATTTTCCTTACGCAATATTCTTGCAGTGCTGTAGAGACATCACTATCATTTTTATTTTTTGTCGGTTCCATCCAAGCATACTTAGAATAGGTGTCTGTGACTATTAATAAATAATTATTTCCTTTATTAAATTTAAAGTAGTTTTTATTTGAGCTAAATCAGCTTGCCATTAATCATGACCTTTCGTGATAACCAGTAGACTTTGAAATACTTAGTATGGACATAAATACTGTTACACACGTTTTATGCTGTAAAATAAAAAGTATTTATTGATGTATACTGTATCCAAAAAGAATTTACTTAGTCGAAATGTCCGCCTTTAACCTTTACACACGCCTTAAGTTGCACTGGCCAATCGTCAATAGCTGCACGAATCTCTTCCATTGGGAGATCCAATGTTGGGGTATCTTTTGTGCCAAACCTTGTCCTCTAAAACTGTCCACAATTTGTAATCCAATGGGTTCAAATCTGGACTGCCTGAGGAAATGAACGCTGGCAAATTGTTTCGAAGCCAGGCCTGGAAAGTTTAAGCCATATACGCCGGCGCAGAATCCTTCTGGAAAGTTCATGGCTGCTTTTGGTACAGGCAATTGTTAGGAGGCTTCACAACAGTTTCCAAAACGGTTTCTAGGTAAACTTTGGACTCCTTGTTCGCAGAAATGCAGGTCAGTGACCCCACCGTAAGAGACACCCCACCAAACCATGACTGAAGCTAGGTGATGACCCTTTTCCACCCTTGATCAGTTCAGATGCTTCCTTAGATGACCGCGCATACACTCTATCATTTTGCTTGTTAAGTTTTTCCTGAACGGTAAAAATTTTTCATCGGTGAACAAAATTTTTCTGTGTAAGTTATCAGCGTGCTTCACCAAAATGATTAGACTCATGGACTTTTGTGTGATATTCATCTCACGGGCCATGATTTTCTGTTTTTGGAGCTGATTTATGTGAATTCTTGATTTAACGGCTTTGATGACATGCGGTGTTCGAACAGAGCTTGGGCGGCCCGACCGTTTGCGGTCTTTTACATCTCCAGTCTCCTCAAACAGTTGTATGCCTCGGTAGACGAACATGCGGCTAATCCCTAGTGACCGGAACGTTTTGAAAGCGTTATGTCCCTACTAAGTTGGGACAAACGTATGTAGTTCTTGTACTATTAATCTTCTTTTCATTATTTAACTTTAACTAAATCTCATTTATAATTTGAAAATTGACTTGTGGTCGCTACCGTTAATTTCTTTACTGCACTTCTTTAGATGACTTATATATATATATTAAAACCATTTATTTCGCCATATATTTCTCTTTTTAATACGTCATGTGAATGCTTAATTATTTATGGTAAAATGCTCTGTTGACTGCGCATGTGTCTTCAGAGTTTGGTGCCAAATTTTTGATTTTTTCAGCTTTTATATTGAGTTAACGATCCCTATATTGTAGATACACCATGAGTTTTCTTCAGCAGCCTTTGGCAACAATTACTTCGGCAACAAATCAAATGATTTATACGGGAGACTCAGTTTTATAAATGAGAATTAACCTTTGAGTAAAGTCTTGCCGAAGTAATCGTTGCAAAAGACTACTGAAGAAAAACCTTGGCAGGCTTAGAAAGAGCTGTACAGTCTGCCTGGCAACAGTAGCCAATACATTTCACCAATTTTGTACGTTGATTCTGACAAAGAAACAACACAATGATCTCTAACCAGAATAAAAACTGTTCAAGTCATAATAATGATAAAAGACCGAATAAATATAAACAAAAAACTATTAAAAAGGATTGGTACGCCCTAATGTGCAACGCTGTATGAATATATGTATGCTCAAAACATGCACACTTTGCTTGTGCTCTTTGCATTTGTGGTTTTCAACGAAGACCCATGCAAAACGGAATTGGCGGAAATAATATTGCTTCTAAAGATTGCTCTACGCACAGTTCGAAGACTATACTCAAAGGGTAATTCTCATTAAAAAAAATGAGTCTTCCGTATAAGTCATTTGAGTTGTTGCCGAAGTAATCGTTGCTGTTCGTATGTAAAGGTTATTTTTTTTAAAAGTGTGGTGTTCAATCTGTACACTTTTTTTCGGATTTGGCCTTTTTGACAGCTGTCACTTGAATTATGCTCAGTTTGGTTTGCCACTTTATAATGAAATGACTTACTCCGGAACAATGTTTGCAGATCGCAGTGAATTCGGCCAAAACGAGATGGCGATGAAGCTCTCATTTGGTTGAATGGGTACGTTATTAACGAAAATTGTTGCAATTGGAGTAATGAAAATCCACAAGCTATTGTTGAAACGCCGTTACATCATCAAAAAGTTACTGTTTGGTGTGCTCTATGGGCACAGGGAATCATTGGTCCATATTTCTTTAGAAATTAAGCAGGCCATAATGTTACAGCCAACGGGAAACGCTATAGAGCCATGATAATTGGCTTTATAGTGCCTAAATTTAAGTATGATGATTTGGACGACTTTTGGTTCCACCAAAACGGCGCTACAAACCATAAATCAACGAAACAATCAATTTATTGAAGGAAACTTATGGTGAGTTGATTATCTCGTGTCATGAGCCTCCAAGATCGTGCGATTAATCACCGCTGGAATATTTTTGTGGGGTTATGTGAAGTCGATTGTCTACGCAGATTAGCCCGACACGATTGATGCCTTAGAAGAGAATATTCGGTTCGTTATTGTTGACATACGGCCCCAAATGCACGCCGCGAATTTATTGGAGCCAGCCGCGGCAGCCACTTGGCCGAAATCATTTTTCAAAAAAAAATCCCAAACCCTTTATCTTTAGAATAAAGCCAAATTTTCGGCCATAACAGTACGTTTTATCTCTTCTTAAAAACCACAAGTCAAAAAAACACTCTTTATACAAATAATGATGTAATTGTTTTTCTGAAAATATATTATAAAATTGGAGGAAACTAAAAGTAGTAATCAGTGGTAACATTTTTAAACTATACTAAATTTAAAAAATGGCATCTTTTAACTTTGGAGCACAAAACATTTTCGTGGCCATTACTAACCACAGCATAGGATGAAAAATTATAAAATATTGACTATGTGTCATTTTTTAATGTGTATATGCGTTTATAGTTGGTAGATTTCCATTTCTAATAAGATCCCCAAGGGTAGATGAGCTCGAATTGAATATTTTTTAGTATTCGGAATGGCGCACACCAAAAATGGGAAAAAGATGCACACATGAATATTCAGCTACTCTTGTTCATTTTAGGGTTGACATCATTCGGCTCCTTCTTTATCGTTCGATGTTTTGCTTTGTTAGAAGTATCTATCAAAGATTTATAAATATAAATCCAATGTTATGTTTTATTGACGTCTAACTCTCGCCACATCATACTCTTTAATGTTTTATTAAAGCTTACATTATACGTTACACAGAATAATTGTTTACTTCATTATTTTCAGTTAAGTGGAAAAGATTATAATAAAAAATTATTTTCCTTACGCAATATTCTCTGAGTGCGGTAGAAATATCACTAGCATTTTTAGTTTTTTGTCGGTTCCATCAATCATACTTAGAAAAGGTGTCTGTAACTAGTAATAAATATTCATTTCCTTTATTGAATTTGAAGTAGTTTTTATTTGAGCTAAATCAGTTTGCCATTAACCATGACCTTTCATGATAAGCAGTAGACTGTGAAATACTTAGTAGGGACATAAATACTGTTAAACACGTTTTATGCTGTAAAATAAAAAGTATTTATTGATGTAACTGTACCTAAAAGAATTTACTTATTCGAAATGTCCGCCTTTAACCTTTACACACGCCTTAAGTCGCACTGGCCAATCGTCAATAGCTGCACGAATCTCGTCCTATGGAAACTTGGCCGCAGCTCAAACCAAAGCAGTCTTAAGAGATCCAATGTTGGGGTATCTTTTGTGACAAACCTTGTCCTCTAAAACCGTCCACAATTTGTAATCCAATGGGTTCAAATCTGGACTGCCTGAGGAAATGAACGCAGAGGAAATGAACGCTGGCAAATTGTTTCGAAGCCAGGCCTAAAACGTTTAAGCCTTATAGGCCGGCGCAGAATCCTTCTTGAAAGTCCATGGCTGCTTTTGGTACAGGCAATTGTTAGGAGGTTTCACAACAGCATTCAAAACGGTTTCTTGGTAAACTTTGGACTCCTTGTTCGCAGAAATGCAGTTCAGTGACCAAATCGTAAGAGACACCCCACCAAACCATGACTGAAGCTGGGTGATGACCCTTGTCCACCCTTGGGATCATGATTTTCTATTTTTGGAGCTGAGTTCTGTGAATTCTTGATTTAACGGCTTTGATGACATGCGGTGTTCGAACAGAGCGTGGGCGGCCAGACCGGTTTGCGGTCTTTTACATCTCCAGTCTCCTCAAACAGTTTTATGCATCGGTAGACGAACATGCGGCTAATCCCTAGTGGCCGGAGCGTTTTGAAATACGTTTTTTTTCATTTCACATATGAAAAGCGCTATTACAGCGATACGGTTCTCATTATCTGACCACTCATTGAGGTTAGCTTTCAAAACCCATTTGACATAAACGGGGTATATTCAGTTCTACTACTGAAATAGGTGTGTACAAGGTTGTAACAGTATTTCTGTCCCTACTAAGTAGGGACATACGCGCTTGCGTATGTAGTTCTTGTACTATTAATCTTCTTTTCATTATTTAACTTTACTAAATCTCATTTATAATTTGAAAATTGAATTTTGGTCGCTACCGTTAATTTCTTTACTGCACTTCTTTAGATAACTTACTCGTATATTTATTTATTAAAACCATTTATTTCGCCACATATCTCTCTTTTTAATACGTCATGTGAATGCTTAATTATTTATGGTAAAATGCTCTGTTGACTGCGCAAAAGTTTACGATCCCTGTAGAAATAATTCCAAATATTGTAGATACACCATGGATTTTCTTCAGCAGTCTTTGCAACAATTAATTCGGCAACAAATCAAATGACTTATACGGGAGACTCATTTTTATCAATGAGAATCAACCTTTGTGTAAAGTCTTGCTGAAGGAATCGTTGCAAACGACTGCTGAAGATAAACCTTGGCGGGCTTAGAAAGAGCTTGACAGTCTGCCTGGCAACAGGCATTTCACCAATTTTTTACGTTGAATCTGACAAAGAAACAACATAAAGATCTCTAACCAGAATAAAAACTGTTCAAGTCATAATAATGATAAAAGAGCGAATAAATATAAACAAAAAGAAAAAACTATTATAAAGGGTTTGTAAGCCCTAATGTGCAACGCTGTATGAATATATGTATGCACAAAACATGCACACTTTGCTTGTGCTTTTTGCATTTGTGGTTTTCAACGAAGACCCATGCAAAACGTTATTGGCGGAAATTGGTTCTTGAAGATTGCTCTACGCACTGTTCGAAGACTATACTCAAAGGGTAATTCTCATTAATAAAAATGAGTCTTCCGTATAAGTCATTTGATTTGTTGCCGAAGTAATCGTTGCTGTTCGTATGTAATGGTTATTTTTTTTTAAAGTGTGGTGTTCAATCTGGACACTCTTTTTTCGGATTTGGCCTTTTTTACAGCTGTCACTTGAATTATGCTCAGTTTGGTTTGCCACTTCATAATGAAACGACTTACTCCGGAGCAATGTTTGCAGATCGTAGTGAATGCGACCAAAACGAGATGGAGATGAAGCTCTCATTTGGTTGAATGGGTACGTTATTAACGAAAATTGTTGCAATTGGAGTAATGAAAATCCACAAGCTATTGTTGAAACGCCTTTACATAATCAAAAAGTTACTGTGTGGTGTGCTCTATGGGCACAAGGAATCATTGGTCCATATTTCTTAAAAAATTATGCCGGCCATAATGTTACAGTCAATGGGAAACGCTAAAGAGCCATGATTAGTGACGTTTTCGTGCCTAAATTAGAGTTTTATGATCTGGACGACTTTTGGTTCCACCAAGACGGCGCTACAAACCATAACCCAACGGAACAATCAATTTATTGAAGGAAACTTTTGGGGAGTGGATTATCTCGTGTCGTGGGCCTCAAAGATCGTGCGATTTGTCACCGCTTGAATATTTTTTGTGGGGTTATGTGAAGTCGCTTGTCTACGCAGAACAGCCCGACACGATTGATGCCTTAGAAGAGAATATTCGGTTCGTTATTGTTGACATACGGCCCCAAATGCTGCAAAAAGTAGTCGAAAATTTTGAATCGGCGCGAATTTATTGGAGCCAGCCGCGGCAGCCACTTGCCCGAAATCATTTTCAAAAAAAATTCCAAACCCTTTATCTTTATAATAAAGCCAAATTTTAGGCCATAACATTAAATTATATATGTACGTTTTATCTCTTCTTAAAAACCAAAAGTCAATAAAACACTCTTTATACAAATAATGATGTAATTGTTTTTCTGAAAATATATTATAAAATTGGAGGAAACTCAAAGTAGTAAAAAGTGGTAACATTCTTAAACTGTAGTAAGTTTAAAAAATGTCATCTTTTAACTTTGGAGCACAGAACATTATGAATTTCCTTTTTTGAATTTGAAGTAGTTTTTATTTGAGCTAAATCAGTTTTCCATTATTCATGAACTTTCGTGATAACCAGTAGACTTTGAAATACTTAGTAGGGACATAAATACTGTTACACACGTTTTATGCTGTTAAATAAAAAGTATTTATTGATGTATACTGTATCCAAAAAGAATTTACTTATTCGAAATGTCCGCCTTTAACCTTTACACACGCCTTAAGTCGCACTGGCCAATCGTCAATAGCTGCACGAATCTCGCCCATTGGAAAATTGAGAGATCCAATGTTGGGGTATCTTTTGTGCCAAACCTTGTCCTCTAAAACCGTCCACAATTTGTAATCCAATGGGTTCAAATCTGGATTACCTTGAGGGCCATTCTTCAGAGGAAATGAACGCTGGCAAATTGTTTCGATGCCAGGCCTGGAACGTTTAAGCCTTATAGGCCGGCGCAGAATCCTGCTGGAAAGTCCATGGCTGCTTTTGGTACAGGGAATTGTTAGGAGGCTTTACAATAGCTTCCAAAACGGTTTCTTGGTAAACTTTGGACTCCTTGTTCGCAGAAATGCAGGTCAGTGACCCCATCGTAAGAGACACCCCACCAAACCATGACTGAAGCTGGGTGGTGACCCTTTTCCACCCTTGGGATCAGTTCAGATGCTTCCTTAGATGACAGCGCATACACTCTATCATTTTGCTTTTTAAATTTTTCCTGAACGGTAAAAATTTTTTCATCGGTGAACAAAATTTGTCTGTGCAAGTTAACAGCGTGCTTCACTTTTGCATTTTTCAATCCTATTTTTTTAAAGCTGCAGTCAATGGGTCGTTTGAAAGCCCCAAGTCCTTTTTAATGATTCGACTCATGGACTTTTGCGTGATATTCATCTCACGGGCCATGATTTTCTGTTTTTAGAACTGATTTCTGTGAATTCCTGATTTTACGGCTTTGATGATATGTCTTCCGACCGGTGGCGGTCTTTTACATCAACAGTCTCCTCAAACAGTTTTATGCATCGGTAGAAGAACATGCGGCTAATCCGTAGTGGCCGGAGCATTTTGAAAATATAGCTTTGTTTTTATTTCACACTTGAAAAGCGATATTACAACGATACGGTTCTCATTATCTGACCACTCCATGATGAAGGTTGAAACAATTTTAAAATCCCGTTACAGACTAAGACTATTGAGGGTAGCTTTCAAAACCAATATGACATTAACGGGGTAGTTCTACTATTGAAATGGGTGTGTTCAATGTTCTAACAGTCCCAACTATGTAAGGACATAAGCGCTAGCGTATGTAGTTCTTGTACTATTAATCTTCTTTTCATTATTTAACTTTAACTAAATCTCATTTATAATTGAAAATTGAATTGTGTTCGCTACCGTTAATTTCTTTACTGCACTTTTTAAGATAACTTATATTTATTTATTAAAACCACTTATATCACAACATATCTTTTTTTTTAATAAGTCATGTGGATGCTTACTGATTTATGGTAAAATTCTCTGTTGACTGCGCATGTTTCTTCAGAGTTTGGTGCCAAATATTGTAGATACACCATGGGTTTTCTTCAGCAGTCTTTGGCAACAGTTGCTTCGGCAACAAATCAAATGACTTATACGGGTGACTCATTTGTATTAATGAGAATTAACCTTTGTGTAAAGTCTTGCCGAAGTGATCGTTGCAAAAGACTGCTGAAGAAAAACCTTGGCGGGTTTAGAAACAGCTGTACAGTCTGCCTGGCAACAGTAGCCAATACATTTCATCAATTTTTTACGTTGATTCTGACAAAGAAACAACATATATGAATATATGTGTGCACAAAACATGCACACTTTGCTTGTGATTTTTGTATTTGTGGTTTTCAACGAAGACCCATGCAAAACGGAATTGGCGGAAGTGATATTGCTTCTTGAAGATTGCTCTACTGCACTGCACTGTCGAAGACTATACTTAAAGGGTAATTCTCATTAATAAAAATGAGTCTTCCGTATAAGTCATTTGATTTGTTGCCGTCAATCACCTGCCTCATCATGATGTAGACCATATGTTGTATAAAGTTTTGTGTCTCTATCTAACATTGACGAATTGAAAATACCAACATCTTCTGTTTCGGAAACAATCCTCATCATCTTCTGTTACATCGCCAGATTTATCCTCAGCCTCGCTCATAAACTTCTGCTTGTATTCCTCCGTTGCACTATTTTGATATTCATTTTCTGTTAATTTTCTCTTTAGAGTTTTGTGCTTTTAAATTTAAAACTATAATAGATTGTTGATGAAGTTTGTTTTAAATTTTCATCAGTGAATTGTAATATTTGTTGTAATGGATCAATGGATTTTATGTGTGTTCTCCTCTCCGAACTTCATGTTGTTTAACTTCTGTTTCAGTATTTTCTCGACTATATGAGCTCATTTAGAACGTTCTCATTCATATTACAAAACAGATATGTTGCAAACATCAGATTTTTTAACTGAGCGGTTTGAAAGTAGTTGCAAAGCTGGTCGCTAAAAGCCATTTTAATTCTGCCAGACTTGGCAACGTCATTCGAACAAAAAAATGCACATTCATATCATCGTGTTTGAAAATTAATATCATGCTCCTATTACACTACTCAACAAAATGAAAAAAATTTCATGTACTCCGGATGCGATAATTTTTTCTGTGTAGATAACCTTGACATGAGCTCGAAAAACGCAATAAAAATTTTTTTTTTCGTTTGGTTTTTGTTTTATTTTTTTTTTTTTAAATTTTAAAAATTTTTTTTTGGTTAATTTGTTTCGTCCGGCATAACTCGGGAATCACTAGCCCGATTTAATTGAATTAAATTTTAAAAAATTTAAAATTACAATTCCCTTAATCTGTTTATATATTGTTTTCCTACACAAGCAACAGTTTCCAAGTTAAAAATGAATATATAAAGGAAAAAACTTATTTTTTGCCTAAAGATTTAAATTTTTTTTTTTAAAAAAATCCATAAAAAATCCAAAATGAAAAAAATGTCAAATCTTATTACTTTTACGTAAAGTCACATAACCTATGAGCAAAATGAGACAAAGATCATGAAAATCGAGCGTTTTGCTTTTATTCGCAATTGAGTAAAAGTTTTTTAATTTAAAGTCATATATTTTTGTCACCCAACAAATTTTAATTTTTTTTGTAATAAAAAAGAAAAAACCTCACCATAGACAAAGTTGTGCATATGTCGAGCAAATTTTTGAAATTCATACCTTTACTCAATTGCGAATAAAAGCGAAACGCGTGCATCGATTTTCATGATCTTTGTCTCATTTTGCTCATAGGTTATGTGACTTTACGTAAAAATAATAAGATTTGACATTTTTTTTCATTTTGGATTTTTTATGGATTTTTAAAAAAAAAAAATTTAAATCTTTAGGCAAAAAATAAGTTTTTTCCTTTATATATTCATTTTTAACTTGGAAACTGTTGCTTGTATAGGAAAACAATATATGAACAGATTAAGGGAATTGTAATTTTAAATTTTTTAAAATTTAATTCAATTAAATCGGGCTAGTGGTTCCCGAGTTATGACGGACGAAACAAATTAACCAAAAAAAAATTTTTAAAATTTAAAAAAAAAAATAAATACAAAAACCAAACGAAAAAAAAAATTTTTATTGCGTTTTTCGAGCTCATGTCAAGGTTATCTACACAGAAAAAATTATCGCATCCCGAGTACATTTTGACTGTTGACTGTTCGATAATTATCGAACATATGTAAAATATAGCGGGATGTACCCATCGTAAAAATATTACGAATTTTATTCTGCTTTTCAAAGGCTACATCATCAAATATTAAACTTGAGGTAGGTTTAACATGATTATGATCAATAACATCTTCTTTTTTTGCCAAAACTGAAAAATCCCGTACCTTTAAAGGGCGCGTATATAAGTAGTGATATCCATCTAGAGGTATTTTTTTCAAAATTAAAAAAAAAATTAAAATCATAATCAAGTGTGGAATCTTTTGTATTCATTCGAAGGAAATTTGATGCCATTTATTTTTGAATATAATTTCCTTCAAATGTTGGCCGCAACTACGGCTCAGGGTGATCATGCTGAGGGTGCAATTTCGGATGTCTCATTCGAGCATTTCGACCGGTATGGCGTGAATGACACGCGTAACGTTGGCTTTCAAGACCTGAATCATAGCTGGTTTGTCAGCATAGACGTTGGACTTTCCGCAGCTCCAAAGAATAAAGTCTAAAGGTGTGATATCACACGATTCAAAAATGGGAAATTAGCTGCTCTTCGAAATAACCTCTCACTAGACCCATTGTTTGACCAGCTGCATGGCAAGTGGCACTGTCCTGTTGAAACCAAATGTCGCCAAGAATACGGGCTTCAATTTCAGGTAGTAAAAAGTCCAATATGATACAGCAATAGCGAGCAACATTGAAAGTTACGTTTCGACCATGATCATTTTTGCAAAAATATGGACCGATAATTCCACCAGCCCATAAACCGCACCAAACCGTGGTTTTCTCTGGATATAATGGCAACTCTTGAACCTCTTCTGGTTGTTCTACAGTCCAAATGCGGCAATTTTGTTTATTGACGTTGCCGCTGCGCCAGAAATGGGCCTAATCAATGAACACAATTTAAGTCCAAAACAGCGGATCTTCCTGTTTTTCTCCGAAAGCTCATTTCCATATAACAGTTGCCAACATTTGAAGGAAATTATATTCAAAAAAATAAATGGCATAAAATGTCCTTTCGTATAAACAATAAAGATTCCACACTTATTTTTTTTTATTAGGAATTCATTTATTAAAATAGAGTTTTACATCAGGTTAATATTTTTTTTATTTTGAAAAAAATAACTCTAGATGGATAACCCTTTATAATTTGACCTAAAAGTAATACTCGTTTTGTATGATTATCGAGTTTTCATTAGTATTATTCTGTGAGAAATACAAGCTTCTCATATCAATATTCTTATCCTATTTAAAAATCTTAATATTATGAACTAAATGAAAATTACTTAGTATGGACATAAATACTGTTACACACTTTTTATGCTGTAAAATAAAAAGTACTGAATGTTTTTGGACCAAATATTTTTTAATATATTTATTGATGTATATTGTATCGTAAAATAATCTATTTATTCGAAATGTCCGCCTTTTTCCTTTACACACGCCTTAAGTCGCACTGGCCAATCGTCAATAGCTGCACGAAAAATTGGCAACAGCTCGAACCAAAACAGTTTTAAGAGATCCAATGTTAGGGTATCTTTTGTGACAAACCTTGTCTTCTAAAACCGTTCACAATTTGTAGTTCAATGGATTCAAATCTGGACTGCCTGAGGGCCATTCTTCAGAGGAAATGAACGCTGGAAAATTGTTTCGAAGCCAGGCCTGGGACGTTTAAGCCTTATGGGCCGACGCAGAATTCTGCTGGAAAGTCCATGGTTGGTTTTGGAACAGGGAATTGTTCAGAGGCTTCACAACAGTTTCTGAAACGGTTTCTCGGTAAACTTAGACCGATTTTTTGACTCACTGTTCTCAGAAATGCGATCAGTGACCCCATCGTAAGAGACACCCCACCAAACCATGACTAAAGCTGCGTGATGACCCTTTTCCACCCTTGGGATCAGTTCAGATGCTTCCTTAGATGACCGCGCACGCACTCTATCATTTTGCTTGTTAAATTTTTCCTGAACGGTACAAATTGTTTCATCGGTGAACAAAATTTTTCCGTGCAAGTTATCAGCGTGCTTCACCAAAAGACGTTTTCATTTTTCAATCCTATTTTTTTTAAAGCTGCAGTCAATAAATGTCCGGAACGTCGTTTGAAAGCCCCAAGTCCCAAGTAATTTTTAATGATTCTACTCATAGACTTTTGCGTGATATTCATCTCACGGGCCATGATTTTCTGTTTTCGGAGCGGATTTCTGTGAATTCTTGATTTAACGGCTTTGAAGACCTGCGGTGTTAGAACAGAGCGTGGGCGGCCCGGTAGCGGTCTTTTACATCTCTAGTCCTCTCAAACAGTTTTATGCATCATGCGGATTAATTTGATGAAACTATAATTCAACAATAGTTTTTAGCTATAATCTTTTTAATGTATATTTATTCTTTATTTACATTCTTCCATTATATTCTTTTGATTTTTGATATCCCTAAGTTTAAAAAACTCTTATGTTTCTGGATTAAATTCGCCTCAAATGGAACATGTTGATCTCATTTGCATTGAATTACTCTCTCTCTTAATCGTTGTAACATGGCCGCTTGAGGATACTGTCGAAGAAACATTCTTAAAAGTTTAGGGTTATATGTGCTCCAGTATCGTTTTTTTGAAATCGTAGAATTTAAAACAAAAAACTGAGTTTTCATACCTATAACGCAGAGGATTGTACAAAACGTGTCTACAGGGAATACAAAACACATACGCAAGTATTAGTTTTATCATACAAAATCAACAACTTGGCGTTGAGGGCATTAAACAGTAATTAGTCTTCTTTAAGTAAAATCATTAAAAATATTTAAAAAAAACAACACAAAGTTCTATTTAAAGACGTTTTAAATCGGAAACAACTGTAAATCGAAACAAGAGAAAAATTGCACTTAACACAGCGAAATATAAATTTTTAATAGCCACCCTAATCCACAGTAAGAATTAATTTCTTACCGGTCCAGCTTATTGAAATTCTCCAACCTCAACTTCGCTCAGAAACGGAAGAAAGGTAAAAATCATCAGCTTTGCCCAGAACAGAAGAACTATTAGACATCAATATACACACCCACGAGAACATTTTGCAAAAAAACGAATAAAAACCAAATGTGATCGAGTGTCAAAGCGGACGGATGTATAAAAACTTTTTGGCAGAAAAACAGAAAAAATTGTTTAACTGGAATTGTTGTCAGTGACGTGATTAAGTCAGTGAAAGAACAGCTGAAAGAAAAAAGCTTTTGCTGTCGGCAAACAATACGTACCACCATAGTATAACGAAATTAGATATTTATTAAAATGCAAAGGCAACAACAACAAAAAGGGCGAATCAACGAAAATCTTTTGTATTTTCTGCCAATAATAATTTCAACGCCCAGAAAATAAATTTCCTACAAACAGAACCAACATAATAACAATAACAAATAAAGGCAGTAGAAAGAAATACTTTCAATAACCAACTGTAATAGTTTCAAGGCCAACGAAAAGAGAAATATAAACAACAACGGCTGCCTTCAATTCAGGCCCGAAAAAGTCATTAATCATATCCCTATAGCGTTCCCCATTCACTGTAACAATATGGCCGGCTTAATTTTTAAAGAAATATGAACCAAGGATTTCCTCTGACTTTTTGAGAATGTAACGGCGTTGGTTATTAACGTAACCATTCAACCAAAAGTGAGCTTCATAGCTGAACAAAATTTTCTTGCAAAAGTCAGGATCGGCGGCCATTTCGTTTTGGGACCATTCACCACGATTTACACACGTTGTTTCGAAAAAAGTGTGGCCAGGTTGAAAACCTCACGTCTAAAACTAACACCCTTTATAATTATTCGTTTGGGATGTTACGGAAATTTTCTTAACTAATATCAAACTTAACACAAAAGATATGATCTTTTCACGAGTTTAATTCATAGCAACGTAGGTTTTTTTTTGAAAATCAGACGAAATAAATGAAAAATTTTAAAATAAATTAAATTCCAGATATAAATAATTTATTGTTCCGGGAATAACCAAAGAAAATATCAAGACTGTCAATATCAATCAATATTTGATGATCTACTACTCTAGTACCAATCGCCCTGAGTACAATCAGCTTAATTTAGAATCGATTTTAAATATTTTTCGAATGAATGGACAACTAACCAATATTATTATTATTTTTTCCTTATCGATATGCAGTTGTCATATTTAAATAATAAGCATTATTATTTTTAGATAATATTGCAAATAATTTAAAATGCAAACCGTTATCATAACTAAAAGCTTAACCGTCCTAAAAAACTCCCATAAAACTCCCATACCTAGGGAGTTTTAATGACGGCAGATGAAAAAGAAATGGCGGCAAACGAGTATGTGTTAGCCTGTGAATAGAATCAAAATTGTTGTTCCTACCATCTTGGGAACAACAACAGAGGCGAGACTCACCAGAATGTAAAGCAGTTTGATTTATTGGATGTCAATTTTCAGTTGTTGTGGGATGCACTTAAAAATCCTCAGGGTACTTTTATATCAGCAGATGGAAATCTTATTTGGTATTTTAGCGAGGAATCATCCACAGTTTGGCAATATTCAAATCGTATAATATATAATTGAAAATTGGTATCCAATCTTGGTTTATCATAAGCTTCGAATTGCTTATCGTCGAATCATTTTAAATCCAACATTCCCAATAAAAAGGTATGCTTTAGTGTAATAAAAACATCATTCTCTAATACATATACTTAGAATCTAACGCACGAATATAACGCAAGAAGACAGAAATTCGTCACAACCTGTAAAACTATCGACGTCTACGCATGTGCACCCTACACATAACAGGTCGAAAAATAGCCTGACAACTTATTACGTCTAAACCCACTACTTTTCCAACCGCTGTTGTAAATATTGACCACGCAGGAGAAATATTTACGGTCAGAGTATTATTGGAGCCTGGGTGTGAAAAAAGCTTTGTGACTTAACGAATTCAACAATCTCTGTCATTACCCGTAAAATCTCTGCTCACGCAAATCTAAGGATTGGGAGGAACGGTCGTCGGAAATTTAAGTCACAAGTGCTTCGTAAATTTTACGATAAAAGTCATTGTTGATTCTATATTGTCCCATTTTCGACCTATAAATAAAATCAAAATCGAAAATTTCTTAGGCTTATGATAATAGGCAGTACCTAATTGCCACATATTAATTATTTAGTGGGAGTCCTTTATTACCAAAACTCGGATGGTACTTATGTAACAACCTACCGAGAACGATAATTAATTAATTTTCAACATACGAGTAAGTCAGTTAATTAGCTGATGCTGCTCTTAATTCTCAGCTTAAGAAGTTTTGGGAAATCGCAGAATTTAAGCACACCAATAAAAGCCTCTGAGAATGATGAATAATGCGAGGAATTCTACCAACAGATTACTTATCGACAATCAGAAGGGCGATATGTTGTGCTCCTACCCTTACGTAATGCAGAAATATGGCGTTAGGGCATATCATCTAAAGAAGAAAACTGTAAGCAGGACTCCAGAGCTGAAGCAGCTATCCGAGCGAGTTTTACAGGAGTACATAGATCTTGACCATATGGATGAACTACATTTTTTTGAAACTTCAGAAGAGAAACAGAGCTTTTTGCTTTACCCCATCATGCGTTCGTGAAATCCGAAAGTAAAACCACTAAAGTATGCGTGGTTTTTAATTGATCTACGTAAAAGTAGTAGTAGTGGCTACTCTCTAAACAATGTTTTGTAACCTGGTTCGATCCTTCAAACAGACATCCAGAAAATTGTTCTTCACTGGTGGCATTACTAGTTCATGTTTACAGGATATATCGAACAAATTTAACGCCAGATAGTTGATAAAAATCTTGTCTAGCATATCAATATGTGCTTTTTTGACCTCAGCCTAAGGATCCAGTCAAATCGTTCGAACTCAAACGGTCACATTTGGAATTAATTGCTCGCCGTTTCCTGCCACACGAACCTTGGACAGTTAAGTTGTGACTACAAAGAGTCGAGCCCTATAGCATCTGATACTAAAGAAGAAATTTATGTCGACGACATACTTACAGGAGGACACACTTTTGACTAAGCGAAAGATGAACAAGCAAAACTTGTACAAACATTAGCTTCAGCGCCATTTCCTTTCAAAAAGATCACGACAAACCATAAGTAGCTGATGTAACTTGGGAAGATCTTAATAAAGACTTCCTAAAAGTTGACGACTCTAGTACAGCAAAAACTTTGGGTATTTGCTAGAATAGGGAAGCTGACATTTTTTATTTTGCTATAGATCCGATAATTGTAATATAATAATTAATAACTGTTCAAAGTTTAAGTTATAATCCTACAAACTTCGAAGTATAAAAATCGTCGAGTTTCCACACAACCGCAAATGAATTTATTATCACAAGATTATCATCGTACGTTCGTGTTTTGAGCTATGTCTACTCGCGCCCTAAGAATGTTGGCATTTCTATCGCTTAAATTAATCGAACCAAACATCGTTTACTCAGTATTTCTCAACAAACATACTACCCACGTGAATACGGTGTTTAATGAGGAATAAATTACTTATTAACAGAAGTATCATTAGTCCGTTAGTTTCTTTTCTGGACAAAAAAGGGGGTAATGCTAGTCCGAGGTGGCTTGGATAATTCAGGTCTTAGTTTCGACTAACGACATCATATTATTGTCCCAGAACGATCCGACATAGCACATCTCCTCATAAGATAGGTCACCAGATACTATGTCAAGGGGAATATAATGTTGTGCTGCGTGACATTCGGCAAATTTATTGCAGCGAACGAGCAAGGCATGTACGATATTAAAACTAAAATTTCAAAACCAATTGATGGCTTCGTTGACACCTGATCGGGTAACATTTTCGATGCATTTTACCTACACAGGAGTGGACTTCGCAGGTCTTTTAGTATTAAACGCTCGACTATGAGGAATGCTAAACTTTTGAAAAGCTATATGGCAGTGTTTGTTTGCTTTTTAATCCGAGCAGTTCATTAAGAGATATGTTCGGACCTATGCACAGGTGCTTTCTTAGCAGCTTTTGCAAGATTTACAGGTCGACGAGGTGTTACAAAAACGTTGTTCTCCGATAACGGGAACAATTTTATTGGCGCCAGTTATAAATTTCTCCAGGATTTTCTTGCATTTCTAAAGTCAAGTAAATGGTGTCTCATCAATAAATTTGGTCTGCATAGCTTTACCTGGTCTTTTTACCTCCATATGGCTCCACATGGGAGGCAGCAGGTCTCATGTAATGAAATTGGAAAAAATAAGGATTTTCATGCATTTCTAAAGTCAAGTAAAAGGTGTCTCATCAATAAATTTTCCCTGCCTGGCTTTACCTGGTATTTTTTACCTTCATATGGTTCCACATTGGAGGCAGCAGGTTTCATGTAATGAAATTGGAAAAAAATTAAGCTACACTTACGAGCAATTGAACACCTTACTGATCTGCAGGCCCCGAAAGATCCCACCAAGAGCGAATTTTTCATATTTGAGTAGATGGAGAAGACTGAAGGCAATACAAAACATATTTATCCGGAGATGATAATCAGAGTATATAAGGGAAATTCAAAGGAGATACAGTCTACGCGAAACAACTTGCAAGAGATCGACTTTGTCATCGTAAAAGATGACCTTTTACCTCCAACTGAGTGGCCGATTGACATGAAGCCGTTTTAAAATTGCAAGTGCACTTCGGCATCTCGTTGCAAAGTTTGCTCGCACCACCATGAGGACATTAATGCCAGCTCTTCCACCCTAGAAGGAAACTTTCCCGACACTTTTACCTTTCAGGATCTCAAACGCTTTCCCATCAAGGCCTTGGAAAATCATCTTGCTAAGGCCCAGCCTATTTTTAGAAAAATGTTCAGGCTTACCCTTAAGGGAGCCAAGATGGATAAACCGCCATGTCCGACCCTGATAATGATGATGATGCAATTCTAAATGCACCAGGAAGGCAGGCCATTGAAGATACCACTCGGACAGAATTGCAAAGTCGTACTGTGTGCTCTGCGAACCCCTGATTATTATCGAGAAACAACATGTAAACATGCCGGAACCAGTAAACGACCAGCAATTTTCCATGCTTAACAAGGTCAATGATGTACGCGATATATGGGCACATCCTATGCCACACGAGTTCGGTCCAATCCATGGGATCATCGGTCGCGACCTCTACGACAACATATTTATTTAGACGAGGAATATGTTGAATCCATAATTCAACAAAAGTTTAAAGATTTATTTTTTTTAATATTCATTTATTCTTTATTTACATTCTTTCATTATATTCTTAAGTTTCTGAAAAGAATTCGCCTCAAATGTCGTATATTGCTCCCATTTATATTGAAGTACTCTCTTGCTCTCTCTTTAAATCGTCGAAACATCGCCGATGCATCGAGATCGCCTGAACTTAATCTACGGGTAGTTACCATCAATTCACTGTACAATAAAGACAAGACAATAAAGACATTAAAGAAAGGTCGAACCGCCAAATCAAGAAAGTCATTCTGTTATGGGTAATTTTATTTTTTGAAACGGCCATCTGAAACCTACTTTAATATAACCTATGAAACCAGAGGATGAAGAGTTTATACCAATTGTTTAAAATATATATCTATATACCAACAACACGTTTTATGCTGTAAAATATGCTGGACCAAATATTTTTTATTATGTTTATTGATATATATTGTAATAAAAGAACCAACTTATTCGAAATGTCCGTCTTTTGCCTTAATACACGCCTTAAGTCGCACTGGCCAATCGTCAATAACTGCACAACCCCTAGTCCATTGGAAATTGGTCACAGCTCGAACCAAAGCAGTCTTAAGAGATCCAATGTTGGGGTATCTTTTGTGACAAACCTTGTCCACTAAAACCGTCCATAATTTGTAATCCAATGGTTTCCAATCTGGACTGCATGAGGGCTATTCTTTAGAGGAAATGAACGCTGGCAAATTGTTTCGAATCCAGACCTGAGACGTTTTAGCCTTATGGGCTGGCGCAGAATCCTGCTGGAAAACCCATGGCTGGTTTTTGAACAGGGAATTGTTAAAAGGCTTCACAACAGATTCCAAAACGGTTTTTTGGTATACTTTGGCCGATGTGTTGACTCCTTGTTCGCAGAAATGCAGGTCAGTGACCCCATCGTAAGAGACACTGCACCAAACTATGACTGAAGCTGGGTGATGTCCCTTTTCCACCCTTTGGATCAGTTCAGATGCTTCCTTAGATGACCGCTCATACACTCTATCATTTTGCTTGTTAAATTTTTCCTGAACGGTAAAAATTTGTTCATCAGTGAACAAAATTTTTCTGTGCAAGTTATCAGAGTGCTTCACCAAAAGACGTTTGCATTTTTCAATCCTATTTTTGAAGCTGCAGTCAATAAATGTCCGGTACGTCGTTTGAAAGTCCCAAGTATTTTTTAATGATTCGACTCATGGACTTTTGCGTGATATACATCTCACGTGCCATGACTTTCTGTTTTCGGAGCGGATTTCTGTGAATTCTTGATTAAACGGCTTTGATGACATGCGGTGTTCGACCCAGCGTGGGCGGCCCTACCGGTTGCGGTCTTTTACATCTCCAGTCTTCTCAAACAGTTTTATGCGTCGGTAGACGAACATGCGTCTAATCCCTAGAGGCCGGAGTGTTTTGAAAATATCACTTTTTTCATTTCACTTTTGAAATGCGCTATTACAGCGATACGGTTCTCATTATCTGACCACTCCCTGATGAAAGTTGAAACAATTTAAAAATCCCGTTACAGACTAACGCTACTGAGGTTAGCTTTCATAACTCATATGACATTAACGGGGTATGTTCAGTTCTACTATTGAAATGAGGTTTTCAATGTTGTAACAGTATTTATGTCCCTACTAAGTATTGTGCAGCTTTTAAAATGTAATATCATGTCATTAATATTTTTTTTTTTAATTTTTAAACCAATTTCCAAACATATGCTCGTCAAATAAACCTCAACATCCTTCTCATACAATCCTTTGATTTAGTTAACTTAAATGTATGTCTAACTTAAAGCGGTACAAGTTCGAATATAATTGTTGTCATAAAAGTATGTAATTTGCTTTTGAAGTATGTTGTTCCAACAAATTAAAGTAGAAGTGAATCATTCAGCAAGTGGAAGAAATCCGATAGTTCATATTGACCTAGTCAAAGTTCATTGTTATCCATGTGTATGATTTAATGGATCCACATTTCATGTGAGATACCCTGCATCTCACTGCAGAGTTGCTCCCATATGCTCCTAGCATTGCCCATTCGTTCTTGTTTACATTCCAGGCTGAATATGTAATTAAAATATTTCATATTTAGTAACTGTAAAAGTAAATACAATTGCAAAGACTAAAAATTTAAAATTTTGGCACTTTTTCGAATTCAACTACTTTTTTTTACAAAAAAAAATTTTAAGTTTAGCTGCTTTTTCTACTATTACTATTTGGCATTTTTTTCTAGGTGTATGGAAACACAAGGCAATGTTAATGCTTTGAATGCTGATCGGATCATTCATTTGTATTGTATTGAATATAATAAGTTGTTATATGCTGCGTTGTTGAGTTTACATCGACGTTATTATGCTGGTCTGTATTATTATTTCTGTTTTTTTATTGGCATCTTTATAAGCCTGCTTTGCGTTCTTTGAATTGATTGGCAGTAGGGTGCATTTCCACAAGCTACTATAAATATACCGTGTCTTTTGAAAGATTTGGAGAGAGAAAAGTAAGCCTGTTTGATAGGGTAGGGGAACGAAATTATGAAAGTGAAACAGAGAAAAAAACTGTTTTTTTAGTTTTTTGTGTAGCGTATCAATTTACAGTTCCCATTTGAACTAGTGATCCACTTGAACTCCAAGATATTTATAACTGTTCAGAAGTTCAATTTTAGTGCGGCAGTTATCATTTGCATTCGCTATTGGCTTTTGTAGAACATCATTATCATAAAAAATAAGTTGAATGGTAATGTTATACGCTACGGAAATGTTGTACTTTCTTTAAGACAGTCAATCATGTCATTTGAATAATGTACAATAACAGGCCCAGTTTTGATTCTTATGGTACCCCATAGTTGGACTGCATTTCACGACTTACGTTGTTTTCTATTTTCACGCGAAAATATCTTAATTCGAGATATTTTTTAAACCAATTAAGACAGTTTTCTCTAATTTCCTTTCTATCTAACACTTTAATAAGTTTGTTATGTGACAGTGTATCGAAAAATTTACAGAAGTTTATGAACTAAACTGTTTTGTTATTGAAACTTTGATTTATATGGTTGGTGAAGATTCCTAGTCATTTGTTTATGTTTTTTCTGTTTTGAAATTCGAAATGATTTTTGTGAATCAGTTTGTATTTGATTAAAAACACGTTAAGACTTCTAGTAATAAGTTCTTCTTATACTTTTTTATTACTGGTAATATAAAGTGGGTCTATAGTTGTTACAATATTGTTTGTATCAATTTTGTAAATCGGTCTGAACATCGAGGTTTTGAAGTTTTGGCACTCATCTTCAGATTTATAAAAGTTGTAATTATGGAAGTTAAAATATGAGTATTGATTTGA
Organism: Hydrotaea diabolus; assembly: GCA_963513945.1. Taxonomy (NCBI): domain Eukaryota; kingdom Metazoa; phylum Arthropoda; class Insecta; order Diptera; family Muscidae; genus Hydrotaea; species Hydrotaea diabolus. The sequence continues at coordinate 11,648,223 of OY740721.1, read as the reverse complement.
ACATCTTTTGAGCTAAATCCATCAACTCCTGCCTCTTTTTCCCATTAAACTATCTCGTATTTGAAATATTTCTTTTTCATCTGAGTGTAGAATATATATATATATATATATATATATATATATATATATATATATATATATATATATATATATATATATATATATATATATATATATATATATATATATATATATATATATATATATATATATATATATATATATATATATATATATATATATATATATATATATATATATATATATATATATATATATATATATATATATATATATATATATATATATATATATATATATATATATATATATATGTATACGGCAGTGTTTGTCTTCTTTTTAACCCGAGCCGTCTATTTAGAGGTACGTTCGGAACTATCTACAGATGCCTACTTAGCAGATTTTGAAAGATTTACAAGTCGAGGGGTGTTACAAAAACGTTGTTCTCCGATAACGGCAAAAATTTTATTGGCACCAGTTATTAATTTCTCCAGGATTTTCATGCATTTCTAAAGTCAAGTGAAAGGTGTCATCAACAATTTGGCCTCCATATGGTTCCACATGGGATGCAGCAGGTCACATGTAGTAAAATTAGAAAAAAATTAAGCTACACTTACGAGCAATTGAGCACCTTACTGATCAACAGGCCCCGAAAGATCCCACCAAGAGAGAATTTATCATATTTGAGTAGATGGAGAAGACTGAGGGTATTACAAAACATATTTATCCGGAGATGATAATCAGAGTATATTACGGAAATTCAAAGGAGATACAAGTGGAAGTCTACGCGAAACCACTTGTAAGAGAACGACTTTGTCATCGTAAAAGACGACCTTTTACCTCCAACTGAGTGGCCGATTGACGTGAAGCCGTTTAAAAATTGCAAGTCTGCCTCAACTGTCTGTCCGATTGGCACCAACGAGCTAAGTGCACTTCGGCATCTCGTTGCAAAGTTTGCTAGCACCGCCATGAAGGAAACTTTTTCGACACTTTTACATTTCAGGATCTCAAACGCTTTCCCATCAAGGACTTGGAAAAGCATCTTGCTAAGGCCCAGTCAATTTTTAGAAAAATGTTCAGGCTTACCCTTAAGGGAGCCAAGATGGATGAACCGCCATGTCCGACCCTGATAATGATGACGATGCAATTCTAAATGCCCCAGGAAGGCAGGTCATTGAAGAGACCACACGGACAGAATTGCAAAATCGTACTGTGTGATCTGCGAACCCCTGCGCAGCAGTGCGATTTAGGGGAAAATATGCCGTCCGAAATGTTTGAACTCGTCACCAAGTCCAATGAAGGTAATCATGCCGGAACCTGTATACGACCAGCAATTTTCCATGCTTATCAAGATCAATGATGTACACGATTTTTATTGAAGTACTCTCTTTCTCTCTGTTAAATCGTCGAAACATCGCCGCTGCATCGAGACCACCTTAACTTAAGCTACTGGTAGTTACCATCAATTCACTGTACAATAAAGACGGTCGAACCGCCTAATCTAGAAAGTCATTCTGTTATGGGTAATTTTATTTTTTTGACACGGCCATCTGAAACCCACTTTAATATAAACTAAGAAACCAGAGGATGAAGAGTTTATAACAATTGTTTAAAATATATATCTAAACAACAATAATAAATAAACACAAACACATTTAATTTTTAATAGTATTGTACTTAGTAGGGACAAAAATACTGTTACATTCGTTTTATGCTGTAAAATAAAAAGGACTGAATGTTTTTGGACCAATTTTTTTTTAAATATAGTTATTGATGTATATTGTAATAAAAGAACCGCCTTGTAAATAAAGAACCACCCGAAATGTCCGCCTTTTGCCTTTACACACGCCTTAAGTCGCACTGGCTAATCGTCAATAGCTGCACAACCCCTGGTCCATTGGAAAATCGGCCACCAAACCTTGTCCACTAAAACCGTCCTCAATTTCTAATCCAATGGGTTCAAATCTGGACTGCCTGAAGGCCATTCTTCAGAGGAAATTAAAGTTGACAAATTGTTTCGAAGCTGGCCTGGGACGTTTTAGCCTTATGGGCCGGCGCAGAATCCTGCTGGAAAGTCCATGGCTGGTTTTGAAACAGGGAATTGTTTAGAGACTTCACAACAGCTTCCAACACGGTTTCTTGGTAAGCTTTGGCCGACGTCTTGACTCCTTGTTCGCAGACATGCAGGTCAGTGTCCCCATTGTAAGAGACACCCCATCAAACTATGACTAAAGCCCGTTTCCACCCTTTGGATCAGTTCAGATGCTTCATTAGATGACTGCGCATACACTCCATCATTTTGCTTGCTAAATTTTTTCTGAACGGAAAAAATTTGTTCATCGGTGAACAAAATTTTTCTGTGCAAGTTATCAGCGTGCTTCACCAAAAGACGTGTGTATTTTTCAATCCTATTTTTTTTAAAGCTGCAGTCAAGAAATGTCCGGTACGACGTTTGAAAGTCCCAAGTCTTTTTTAATGATTCGAGTCATGGACTTTTGCATGATATTGAACTCACGGGCCATGATTTTCTGTTTTCGGAGCGGATTTCAGTGAATTCTTGATTTAACGGCTTTGATGACATGCGGTGTTCGAACAGATCATGGGCCGCCTGACCGGTGGCGCTCTTTTACGTCTCCAGTCTCCTCAAATAGTTTTAAGAATCGGTAGACGAACATGTGGCTAATCCCTAGTGGCCGGAGCGTTTTGAAAATATCGCTTTTTCATTTCGCATTTGAAAAGCGCTATTACAGCGATACGGTTCTCATTATCTGACCACTCCATTATGAAAGTTGAAACAATTTTAAAATCCCGTTACAGACTAACGATATGAAGTTAGCTTTCAAAACCCATATGACATTAACGGGGTATGCTCAGTTCTACTATTGAAATGAGGGTGTTCAATTTTGTAACAATATTAATGTCCCTAGTAAGTATTGTACAGCTTATAAATTTTAATATCATGTCATTAATATTTTTTTTTTACTTTTTAAACAACTGAAACATATTCTCATCAAATAAACCTCAACATCCTTCTCATACAATCCTTTGATTTAGTTAACTTCGTTTAGTTCGTTTTTGTTGTGTATACGGCTGTACATATCTTCAAGGGGTTTCTTCTTATAGACTCGTTGTAATTCTGGCACTTTACTTTGGAACCTGTCGAACCGCACAATCGAATTTTCTTCTTTTAAAAGGACTTACGACCCTATTGGAATATTCGTACAAGTCTTGTTCCACCTATACCTCTTCTGAAGCTCAGACAAATATTCCCCAGACCAACGTTCCCAAAATTCTTTCATATTCGACTGCACATCTTTCCAATGCTCTCGCAATCCGTGATAACATTTGTTACTCTGTGTATCCACAAATCTTGAAAATTTTTCTCTAATCAAAAAAATCTGCAGTAGTCAGAACCTTGAAATCATTGGGGTTTTCTGGTAAGGGCGTTAATGGCCGAGAGTTTAAAACGGACTTTATCTGCGTCGTCAACGTACACATTTCTTCGTACGTCATACTCCCTTCTGACACCCTATAAAAGTGTTTTTTCACAGCTTTCACCCATGCTTCCCATAATCCACCTACATGCGGAGACCTGGTAGGAATATTAAGCCATTCAATATCACGCTGAGTGCAGAACAAATCTATAGCGGACCGATGATTGTTTTTCTGAAATAACTCATAAACTTCTCTTAAACTGTTAGCCTCACCAACAAAATTCGTGCCATTATCGGAATAAATCTTTAACGGACATCCCCTTCTAGCCACAAATCGTTTTAAACCACCGATGAAAGCTGCCGAGGTCAAATCTGACTCCACCTCCAAATGAACAGCCTTAGTGGTAAAACAAACAAATGGTTTATGGTGAATAGTTATTGCGTCAAGAAAATCAAAGCCAACATTGAAAAATGTACGCGTTCTCACTACTCGAACCTTCGGTTAATTATATATATATATATATATATATATATATATATATATATATATATATATATATATATATATATATATATATATATATATATATATATATATATATATATATATATATATATATATATATATATATATATATATATATATATATATATATAAATTCCATTAGAGTAGAGCCAAGAGGACTCCATCATCTGATGGGTAATTAACCGGAGGTTCGAGTAGTGAGAACGCATCCATTTTTGAATGTTGGCTTTGATTTTCTTCTTACTTCAATAACTTGTTTTTGTATCTTCCTCTAGAGATGGCCGGCTACCTACCGAGACGTGAACGCTCTGATGACCGCCTAGATCGTCACCGAAGCCGACGCGAGCGCCCAGGAGGCTGGCAGTACTCCTGTGGTCTTTGTCAAGAGGACCACGCCTTGAAGTCTTGTCGGCGTTTCCGAGAGATGTCGCCGAAGACACGGTACGAAGCGGTTGACCGACGGGGGTACTGCCGCAATTGCCTGGCTCGGAGCCACTTAGCGCCTGACTGCCCGGTACTGGAGAGCTGTCGAAGATGCGACCACCGTCACCACACGTCTTTGCACGGCGCCCCACAGCTGACACGGTCGATATTTGATGCCACTGCCGCTGAGCCAGTCGTCCAAAGGTCCGTTGTATTTGTGCCAACGGTGACGGTTCGTGTGGCAGAAGATGATTTCGACTCTTGGGCTTCAGTGAGGGGTATTCTTAACTCTTCGGTGACGGTGTCTCGAATCGCAACAGCAACATATAGGCGCCTCAACCTGCCGTCCTTCCGCTTTCAAAATCAGCGGTTTACCTCCTTCAAGGTGATGGCACGGCAAATGCGGAGCACATGGGTGCTGAAGGTGAAGGCGCTTATCACCGACGAATTGCCTCGACAACCCTACTGCGACCCACTTATTGAGGACCCGACATCAAACTTCTCTCCAGACACGTGTGCCGATATAGACCCTAGAAGCAACACTCCCATAGACTTGGAATTCGGCGCAGACGTTTACCCCGTGATCCTACAAGAGGGAGCCATCACCACAGGGCTTGGCAGCGTCCAAGCCTACAAAACACATCTGGGCTATGAGTTTACTGGTCCAGCCCGAAATCCTTTTAATTGATAAGTGTATTTAGTTTTGTATGTAATCACCGAGTCATGGGGGGCAGAATGTTGAAACAGTGCTACACTTTGTAGCAGCACTGTTTCTATCGAGAATGTGCGATAGCTTGTGTGCATAAACGAAATGAATAATAAAGTCAAGTACATTGACACCGTTGTGTACACAAGCCCCTTTTTCATATTTTCGCACATTCTCCCTTGTCCTTTTGTTTTGTTATTGTTGATGTCGCTTTGTGGCGAGCCTATGCGTGTGTTCTAAAACGGCTCATAGGCTCACACAAAGCGAAGATTAGTTTAATTGTAAACTGGAATTCAAATATATATTTTGATTAGAGAAAAATTTTCAAGATTTGTGGATACACAGAGTAACAAATGTTATCACGGATTGCGAGAGCGTTGGAAAGCTGTGCAGTCGAATATGAAAGAATTTGGGAACGTTGGTCTGGAAAATATTTGTCTGAGCTTCAGAAGAGGTATAGATAGCACAAGACTTGTACGAATATTCCAATAGGGTCGTTAGTCCTTTTAAAAGAAGAAAATTCGATTGTGCTGTTCGACAGGTTTAAAGTAAAGTGCCAGAATTACAACGAGTCTATAAGAAGAAACCACTTGAAGATATGTACAGCCGTATACACTACAGAAACGAACTAATTATGTCTTCAATGCCAGAGAGAAGGATGAGGCGAGCAGCCCTCGCTTTTATTGGTGGCATTTGTCACATCCTCTTTGGACTAATAGATGAGGAGCATGCAAAAACTCTAACCAAGCAGATCAAAAAATTTTAATTCTTTTCCGTTCCCAGGCTCGCCACAAAGCGACATCAACAATAACAAAACAAAAGGACAAGGGAGAATGTGCGAAAATATGAAAAAGGGGCTTGTGTACACAACGGTGTCAATGTACTTGACTTTATTATTCATTTCGTTTATGCACACAAGCCATCGCACATTCTCGATAGAAACAGTGCTGCTACAAAGTGTAGCACTGTTTCAACATTCTGCCCCCCATGACTCGGTGATTACATACAAAACTAAATACACTTATCAATTAAAAGGATTTCGGGCTGGACCAGTAAACACATAGCCCAGATGTGTTTTGTAGGCTTGGACGCTGCCAAGCCCTGTGGTGATGGCTCCCTCTTGTAGGATCACGGGGTAAACGTCTGCGCCGAATTCCAAGTCTATGGGAGTGTTGCTTCTAGGGTCTATATCGGCACACGTGTCTGGAGAGAAGTTTGATGTCGGGTCCTCAATAAGTGGGTCCCAGTAGGGTTGTCGAGGCAATTCGTCGGTGATAAGCGCCTTCACCTTCAGCACCCATGTGCTCCGCATTTGCCGTGCCATCACCTTGAAGGAGGTAAACCGCTGATTTTGAAAGCGGAAGGACGGCAGGTTGAGGCGCCTATATGTTGCTGTTGCGATTCGAGACACCGTCGACGAAGAGTTGAGAATACCCCTCACTGAAGCCCAAGAGTCGAAATCATCTTCTCCCACACGAACCGTCACCGTTGGCACAAATACAACGGACCTTTGGACGACTGGCTCAGCGGCAGTGGCATCAAATATCGACCGTGTCAGCTGTGGGGCGCCGTGCAAAGACGTGTGGTGACGGTGGTCGCATCTCCGACAGCTCTCCAGTACCGGGCAGTCAGGCGCTAAGTGGCTCCGAGCCAGGCAATTGCGGCAGTACCCCCGTCGGTCAACCGCTTCGTACCGTGTCTTCGGCGACATCTCTCGGAAACGCCGACAAGACTTCAAGGCGTGGTCCTCTTGACAAAGACCACAGGAGTACTGCCAGCCTCCTGGGCGCTCGCGTCGGCTTCGGTGACGATCTAGGCGGTCATCAGAGCGTTCACGTCTCGGTAGGTAGCCGGCCATCTCTAGAGGAAGATACAAAAACAAGTTATTGAAGTTTTGGATAATGGATGGGGTCAAAAAGCCTAGTCAGTCAGAAAACAGCTTGATGACTTTAGTAATAGGACGTCCGATTGTGCCGTTGGTAGTCAATATGTCCACAACCCTGATATTGTTGTCTGTGCCGGGGTGAGTTCCGACAATACGACCCATCTTCCACTCGTTGGGAGACAACTTTTCGTCCTTAATGACGACAAGATCGTTAATTTTAATGTTATCTTGTTGATACTTCCATTTGTATCTACGATGCAGCTCTTTTAAATATTCAGACTTCCATCGGTGGCAAAAATTTTGTGAGATCATTTTTAATCTTTTCCATCTGTTGGCTAGGGTTAGATTATCTTCGGAAATATCAGGCTCAGCTGGAGCAAGAATCGAAGTACCGATGAGAAAATGTCCTGGTGTCAAAGGGGATAAATCTGATGGGTCATCGCTGGCAGGGCTTAAAGATCTAGAATTGAGGCAGGCCTCTATACGAGCTAATATTGTTGTGAGTTCTTCGAAGGTAAAGTTCATTTGCGGAATCAGCTTGCGCAGATGAGTTTTAAAAGACTTAACTCCCGCCTCCCATCGGCCACCCATATGAGGAGCTCCAGGAGGTATGAATTTCCATTCAAGGTTCTGGTAAATATTCTGCTACCATCGTACGAGTCTGAAAGGATTTTATGAACGCAATCCGATCCTTACGCATCATTTCCGCTGCACCTACAAAATTTGTACCATTATCAGAATAGATTATCGCAGGGCATCCCCGTCTTCCTACAAATCTGGAAAACGCGGCCAAAAATGATTGTGTTGATAAATCGCTCGTTGCTTCTAAGTGGACAGCCTTTGTCGCAAAGCACACGAATATGCAGACATAACCTTTGGTGATTAGACAAGCGCGTCCCGTGAAATTTCTGATAGGAAAGGGTCCAGCAAAATCAACGCCTGTGTTGTTAAAGGGTCGGGTCAGCATTGTGCGCTCAGGAGGAAGTGAGGCCATAATCTGAATTTGAGTGTGTTTTTTGTATACATGTTCGGCAATTGTGAATAACTTTTTTGACTAGAGACTTTAACCTGAAGATCCAAAACTCCGACCTTAGCACACGAACCATGAGTTGATTGCCGTCGTGAATCGTAATTTTGTGGACAAATTCCGTTAATAACTGTGATAGGCGAGCGTCATAAGGCAAAATAATTGGATGTCTTTCATTATAAGATAAGGCAGGTGATTGTACAAGGCGTCCATTGGCTCCGATAACACCTTTTTGGTCTAAAAAAGGATTAAGAGTTAGGAGGCAGCTGCTTGGCGAAATGCGATTCTTTTGAAGTAAAGATTAATACTCAGCTTGAAAATGATGTTTTTGTGTAAGAACAAGGAGTCGTATCTTAACATCTTGGATCTCTACCGCTGTAATTTCCTTGGATGAAATTCTCAGGTGAGTCCTATTTGCGCCGGTATTTCGCCAGAATCTAAAGACATATGCCAATACTTTGTAGGCTCGAGATAAGGAGGAAATCTTGCCAAAGGGTCTTCAAATGTGGTTGTAGCAAGAACTTTGGATTAAGAGTTAGGAGGCAGCTGCTTGGCGAAATGCGATTCTTTTGAAGTAAAGAGTGATGCTCAGCTTGAAAATGATGTTTTTGTGTTAGAACAAGGAGTCGTATCTTAACATCTTGGATCTCTACCGCTGTAATTTCCTTGGATGAAATTCTAAGGTGAGTCCTATTTGCGCCGGTATTTCGCCATAATCTGAGGACATATGCCAATACTTTGTAGGCTCGAGATAAGGAGGAAAATCTTGCCAAAGGGTCTTCAAATGTGGTGTTGCAAGAACTTTGACCGGTTTTGACTCCAGATTTGTGTCTTCCAAATTTTCGTATCTAGGCCATCGATCTTTTGGAAATTTCAGCCATGGGGGCCCCTGCCACCATAGACGATGATATATTAGATCATCTGGAGAGCAGCCTCGGCTGGCGATGTCAGCAGGGTTACATTCGGAATCTACGTGTCTCCAGTTTTCATTTCCAACATTTTCCAAAATAGTAGACGTTCTGTTGCCGACGAAAGTGCTCCATGAACAGGGTGGTTTTGTAAGCCAGGCCAGCACGATCGTTGAATCCGTCCAGTAATATGTAGCTACATTTGCTAGTTGAAGATTTGGAACAACTGCTGCTGCTAATTCTGAAAGAAGAACAGCTCCGCAAAGTTCCAGTCGTGGTAACGAGACTTTTTTTATTGGTGCGACACGAGTTTTCGCAGCAAGAAGAGAAGTATGTGTCGTGTTGTTTGGAAATTCAATTCGAATGTAGAGTGCAGCAGCATAAGCGCTTTCTGATGCGTCACAAAATCCATGGATTTCAACCTGACTTAATGGCTGAAATTGAATCCATCGAGGAATTTTTATTGTGTCTATTAACGGGCAATTTTTTACGAAATTGTTCCAATTCATTTGAGTAATTGGTTTCAACGAGTCATCCCAATTTATTTTGTCTAGCCAGACATGCTGCATAATCAGCTTAGCCACTACAATCACTGGAGCCAGCCATCCGCAAGGGTCGAAAAACTTGGCTATGGTCGATAGAACTTCTCTTTTGGTACACGATTGTTTTTCTTCGATAAGTGGCGAGGTAAAAGTGAAGCAGTCAGCTGATATATGCCATCTAATCCCCAAAGTCTTCGTTGAGGATTCTTCCGAAATATCTAACCAATTGACGGGTAAAATTTGTTCTGGTGGCAGGTCTTCAATCACCAAAGGATTATTCGAGCTCCATTTTCTAAGTTCGAAACCTGCTGAGTCCAGGGCTGAAATTAATTCCCTTCTGTAATTTACGGCTTCTTCTATGGTATGGCCGCCTGCTAGGACATCATCAACGTATAAATTTTGTCGTATTATTTGCGAGGCTAAAGGGTATTTGTCTTTCACATCTTCCGCAAGTTGAAGAAGTGTCCGAATGGCGAGGAATGGGGCGCAATTTACTCCAAATGTGACAGTTAGAAGCTCAAAATCTTCCACTGGATCTTTTGACGACTTTCGAAACAGAATTCTCTGATATTTGGCTTGGCTAGGGTCTAACAATATTTGGCGGTACATTTTAGTTACATCAGCATTGAACGCGTACTTGAAAAACCTCCACTTCAGTATCTACAAAACGAGATCTTGTTGCAGAATTGGTCCAGGATGTAAAATGTCGTTCAAGCTTTTTTTGTTTGAGGTGGGGCTGGATGCATTAAACACGACTCTAAGTTTTGTGGTCACTCGATCTGGTTTAATCACAGCGTGATGTGGTAAGTAGTAATGAGGGTATTCATTTACTTCCGACGGCGAAATTTTCCTCATGTGACCTAGTTCGAGGTATTCCAGAATGGACTGATCATATTGCTCCTTAATTTCCGGTGTCCTAAGAAGTTTCTTTTCCATTCTATGGAATTGTGCCATGGCGATATTTCTCGACGTACCCAGTTCTTCACAAGTTTTGAACAGCAGAGTGACGACGTATCTTCCAGAATCATGGCGACGAGTTGTAGCGCTAAAGTTATCCTCGCAGTACGTGTCTTCTTCTGACCTCAAAATCTTTTTTGGGGTCTCCTCCACCTCCCAAAAACGTGTTAGAATTTTTTCGATTGACACTGTACTGCACAGTGAAATTTGATTTTAATTTTCTATTTGTTGATTGACGGGTCCGCCAATCACCCAGCCAAAAACTGTTTTTTGTGCCATAAAAGATCCAACTGATTGCGTCGGAGCACCAATAGTGAATATTAAGGGGCCGATATCTATTCCAATCAATAGATCAACTGGCCGACTTGCATAAAAACGAGGGTCTGCCAGCTCAAATTTGGCAGTTTCATGCATTTGCAAAGGGTCCAACGTTCTAGGTGGTAGACTAGATGGAAGGGTCTTCAAAACAGGTGCCCATACTTCTAGCCCAAAACTAGGGTCTACGCGAGAACAAAGGTTAAAAAGACAGGCTTTTGTAGATGTTTCAGACACGGTTAGTTGGAAGCTTTAAACGATTTTTGAGTTTTTCCGAGATAAACGTGGCTTGAGATCCCGGGTCTATTATAGCACGGACATCATATCTTTGTCCTCTAGATTCAATTCGGACAATAGCCGTAAACAGCAAGGTTTCTCGATTTTGATTATTTTTACCCTCTTGGAGGGTCAAGGCAGTGACACTAGGAGATTCTAAGTTCTGTGTGGACTGTATCAAGGTTGTTAGGGCTGATGCACTTGTACTAGGGCGTACACCAGCCTGTGTTGTATCGCCACCTGTAGAGTTGGCCTCATTGCCTTTATGCAGCAAACTGTGGTGTTTAAGCTTACAATCTCTACAGGTGTAGCGACTTTTGCAATCTCTCACTCCATGATCAGAAGAGAGACAATTGTAGCATAAATGTGAAACTTTTACGATATGTATTCGATCATTGATGCTTTTCGCAAGAAATCTTGGACAAACTCTTAAGAAATGCTCTTCTCTACAAAGTTGGCAGTTTGGCGTACCATTTGTATAAGAGTCTTCGCGCATTTTTACATGATTTTTATTTTTAAACCCCGTGACATTTGAGTTCTGTGAAATATTTGTTTGAAAAGAGTTAACGCGAGTGTCTTTTTTGCCATAATCAGATCGAGGCTGATTATTTTTCGAGAAGGCAGGTTTTATATTTCCAACAGATTCTAGGGTCTTGAATTTGTGTGTCAAAAACGAATCAAATTCAGCCCAAGTTGGTATTGTTGTACAATCTTTTAAAGAATTTTCAAATTCTTCTAGAAAAGTGCGGGGTAGCTTCGTTGAGCTAAGGTAGACTAATATCGGATCCCATCCTTTGATGTCGATGCTGAAGGTAGTTAGGGTTTGAATACATCCATTGACCGTGCGCTGCAACTTCTGTATTGATGAACCAGATTCTGAGGAGACCTGGGGCAAATTAAACAATGTCCTTAGCTGTTCGTTTATTTGCATTCGCTTGTTTTCGTAACGTGCAACCAAATTTTCCCACGCAATATCGAAACCCTCGTTTGTCAAAGGAACTTGGCTAATAATTTCCCTGGCTTCTCCTGCTGTTTTTTTGTTAAGGTGAAACAGTTTTTCAACCTTGCTTAATTTTGAATTATTTATGTAAATCGCCGAAAATAGATCTATAAATGTTGGCCATTTTTTGGTACCCCCCTTGAAATGTGTCAGTGCGCAGGGTGGTACTCGAGAAATTGAAGAAAGATTATTATCGTGATCCTGTATCATCAGTGTCGATGTTCTTTCCTGCTTTTCCTTGGTTTGGCGTTCGGAAATTGTCTGTATCTCGTCATTCAATGCGCTGAGTACGTTTTTATAACTGGAGAGCGCCTCCTTGTAGTGTTTTCTCAACTTCGTCTTATCAATAGGTGTCTCTCCAGCTATTTCCTCTCGATCTCGGCACTCAAGATATGATCGCTTTACTTGATCCCACAGAGAATTGAGCTCCACTCGTAATACTTCCAAGGCATGTAAGCTTTCTTCCGATTTTGTGACTGAATAGACGGATTCGAAGTCCATCAAATCATTGACACAGTTGACAAATTTGTCTGTCAATGCCTTTGCCATTTTTGCACCCTCAATTATAGTAGCAGCAAAAAACTTTTTCAAAAAAATGCAGGAAATTTTTTCAAAAAATCGCCAAAAGTTTTCAAAAATCGCCAAAAAATTTCGAAAAATCGCCAAAAATTTTTTTCAAAAAATCGTCAAAAAAGTTTTCAAAAATCGCCAAAAAGTTTTCAAAAAGTCGCAAAAAAGTTTTCAAAAAATTGCCAAAATGTTTTCGAAAAATCGCCAAAAAGTTTTCAAAAAATCACAAAAAAAGTTTTCAGAAAAATCACAAAAAAAGTTTTCAAAAAAATCGCAAAAAAAGTTTTTAAAAAATTGCCAAAAGTTTTTTAAAAAGTCGCCAAAAGTTTTTCCAAGGTCGCCAAAAAATTATTTAAAAAGTCGCCAAAAATTTTTTCACAAATTTTTTATAAGGTCGCCAACAGGTTTACAAAAATTCTCCAACAATTTTTAAAATTCGCCACAAAAATTTCCTCAAGGTTTGCCAAGAATTATTCTAAATTATCGCAAAAAAATTTCAACTTAATCAGGAATGGGTCAATTTATCTATCCAAAAAATAAAAAGAAAATGGCATCCAAGTTAGCCATCAAAGATTTTTCCACCAAGGGGAATTTTCAACATGCAAGTTCGTTGGAAAACAAAAATTCCAATTTTTGCGTATCAAAATTTGTCGAGAAAAAATTTAGAATATTTAGATCTTTGGCATTGAAAATTTTTCCATTGCGAATTCACCCAACAAATATTTTTCGTAACATATAATTTTCCAAATTTCAAACTTTTAGTTTAAAGGCGTCGTTTGCGACCGAAGTTTCCAGCAATTGGCATAAATTTCCAATGGAATGGAAGAAAAAAAGATGGCCGCTAGCGATCCAAGTAATAGTCAAGTGTCTATGTGTTGTAGATTTTGATTCGGTCCAAAATGGCGTCGCAAGGTTACGTAATATCATGTATTTTAATTTGCACGTAACGACAAGAAAATTATGTCCAGGGTCATGCAGCATAACTTTTCTTCAATGTCGGGCACGTAATAGCAGCCGTGCCGTGTCTATAGCTGCACCCTCATCATTTGCTTGTTTTTTTTTGTGCTAAGTTCTTGGGTACTTAATACTTCTTCGCTGGGTTTTGTGGTTATGATTTGTACCTCTCACAGCGAATTTGTCCTTTTGAAGTCTTCTAGGGGTCGTTTGTGGCGGGGTCCTTGGCGTCCTTCAATATGGCTTCCAAAATGGCGTCCTCAAATATGGCGGTGGCGTCCTCAAATATGGCGGGTGGCGTTTTTTCACAATATAATTTTTTGCTTTATACACTTTTGCACTTTTTTGTTTAAGTGCACACACTTTTTTTCTCGGGTGTAATTTCACTTTCCACTATTCGGTTCGCATGGACCAAAATGTTTTGAGCAAGGCTTTTGTTTTTGTTGTCACTGGTTCTTTTTCTTTTGTTTCTCTGTTTAGTTTCTATTTTTTGTTTAGTTAAAAGTGTGTTATTTTGTGTGTTTAAATTCAATGTATTGTTTTATTTTGTTCACTTTAATGTAATTATGTATGTACAATGTGTTTTATTATGTTTTAAATTCAATGTATAGTTTCAAAATGTTTCTTTATGTTTTATGTTCACAGTGTTTTTTATACAATAAATTGTTTGTAAAAAATGTTTAATGTTCACAATATTTTATGTTGTGTTTGTTTTAAAACGATTTTACTTCACTTTGTCACTTTGTCACGGGGGGGAAACTTTCGCACGATATGAATTCCAGTTTACAATTAAACTAATCTTCGCTTTGTGTGAGCCTATGAGCCGTTTTAGAACACACGCATAGGCTCGCCACAAAGCGACATCAACAATAACAAAACAAAAGGACAAGGGAGAATGTGCGAAAATATGAAAAAGGGGCTTGTGTACACAACGGTGCCAATGTACTTGACTTTATTATTCATTTCGTTTATGCACACAAGCCATCGCACATTATCGATAGAAACAGTGCTGCTACAAATTGTAGCACTGTTTCAACAGGTAATATGGATATATATATATACATATATATATATATATATATTATATATATATATATATTATATATATATATATATATATATTATATATATATATATATATATATATATATATATATATATATTATATATATAAAGGGTGTTTTTTATTGAGGTATAGAACTTCGAATTGAAATAAAACACAAGAAAATCGTTTTTAATGTCCATCAATTTGGCTTTATTGGAAGGATAATTTTATGTCATTAATGTTTAAATATGATTTCGGGCATGTGGCCGCCGCGGCTGGCTCGAATAAAGCCAATTCTACAGGTCCAATTTTCAACCACTTTTTCGAGCATATGGGGCCGTATGTTGGCAATAACGCCACGAATGTTGGCTTCCAAGTCCCTAACGTGTTTCTGGTTTGTTGGCGTAGACGAGCGACTTCACATATCCCTTAAGAAAATAATCCAATGGTCCATGTTAACCGATCCATGTTATACCGAATTAATTGCTCTGATGGACGATTATGTCGACCATAAATTGGACGGAGCTTGCGGTGAACTTCGCGAACTGAACCATTACTTTCGAAATAAATTTGCACGATTTGCAAGCCGTTGTTCTTTTGTCAACCTGTTCATGATGAAATGGCAAACAAACTAAATATTAATCACTTGACAGCTGTCAAAATGGCCGCCAGTTAAAAAGTGATGCCAACTTAAAGTTCTATACCCCAATAAAAAACACCCCTTATATATATATATATATATATATATATATATATATATATATATATATATATATATATATATATTATATATATATATATATATATATATATATATATATATATATATATATATATATATATATATATATATATATATATATATATATATATATATATATATATAATATATATAGTATATATATATATATATATATATATATATATATAATATATATATATATATATATATATATATATATATATATATATACATACATATATATATATATATATATTATATATATATATATATTAGGGTGGGTCAAATTTTTTCTTCAAAAGGCGTATAGCAAAAATGTAATCTACGTAAAATTCTAAGAAAATTACCCTAAGAAAACTAGGGGTCTAAAATCAAAACCTAGCTCCCGCCGAGAGACATGAAGAAAATTCACCTGAGAATTAAATATTTTTTTTTTTTTTTTAGATCTCATAATAAAATTTCATTATTATAATAAAACAATTTTTTTTTTATTATTATCAGTTCTAAAAAACACAACTTTTTTAAAATTTTCTTAATATGTATAGCTGGTCTTATTTGTGAAAGCATTGAAAAATTTCAGTTTTTTAAGTCTTTTTTACAGTCCATTCGGGGTATTTGGGTTCGACTTTCTAAAGTCACTGCCATAACATCGTCACGATTTTTTGCAATTACTCGTCGTGAGACATGCGTTAGCAACTGCACACATCGCTCGGTTCCCTGGATGTGAGACGAATTCCTGGATCTGGCAGTGGTACATCATCAGATTTAATATACTGTAACAGGTGCTCGTGTGGGATGCTTGCAGTAAATGGAGGCTCAGATAATATGTTGTCATCATCTAAGTCGACTAAATCCATATAGTCTGTGCAATTAAAATTAATGGAATGCTTTTTATAAGCCCTGAGTTTAGTTGAGTCATACAATTGTTCACGGCAATACAAAATTTTGTTAATGG